>LPNX010371357.1:19273-59070 GCA_001517045.1 Pseudotsuga menziesii | reverse complement strand
TCATGCCAGGAAAACTATGAATAAGAATATGAAATGCATTTTCCAAATTTGTGTTAGGATTTGAATTGTAATATGTGGAAATGACATTGAGTTTTGTTTTTAACATCTATATATATAGATGATGTCTTGTAAACCAATTTATTTCGCATTCATCTCCCTTGGAATACAATCTTGAAATTGAAACATGAGAACAATGATTATGTTAAACCTTCAAAATTGGGATGATGACAATCCTTTTAGATATGGTTGATAGGGATATAAGAAGAATACGAAGTAGTGAAATTATTAGTATAAATATCGAGATGGCACTTGAAGGGCATTTTAGGGTTTTATATTATCTTCCAAATGATATGTTCATTATACTTAAGTAAAAGACTAAACAGATAATGAATTTCACTATTGATACTCATAAGGTCGTGAGCATTATCAACTAATTCAAAATAAGCGTTGCAAACAGAGATCGTTGAATAAGAAGTCATCATAAGCACTTTCTTTGCCTAAATCAATACTCATTTCCTCCTCAACTTGGTCTGTAGGAGGAATGGAATCATTGATTAGGTGTTTAGTGGGAAGAGCATGAGTTCTATGATGTTTATTTAATGGAGTAATCCATCTATTGTATGCATAGATGAGACATTGATTCATAAAAAAAAAATCCATACACAAGATCAATTTTGGTGGTATTTTGGGTTGATGTAAGGAAAAGGCTTGGATTTCCTTTAAATCATTGATTAGATTTTAAGAATTTTTTGTAAGTAATAAGATCATGATATTCATCACAAAATTCACACCATGGAGGGGCATTTTGAATTGAAGTTTGTGTTTTGAAGACATGTTGTTTAACTATATTATGCTTTGTTGGTTAGAAGGGCAGGCAAGGAGATAAAAGATAATCCATTTAGAATCACTATGATCACATTGGTACATATGACTAAACATATCAAATAAATATGATGCTACTAATTGGGTACTCAATGTGGTAAACAAATCTTGTGTGCCCCTTTTTAGACTCTATTGACCTCCCTTCTAATCAACAAAGAAAGGCTAGCAAGGTGTTTCCAAGCTACCTCTTCATTTTAAATGTTTTCATAGAAGCTCTAAGTCAATATCACCACTCCAATTCATTTTACCCATTAACCCTAAACCTTGGTTTATTAGTTGCCTTGAAGCTGTCTTAAGTCCCACTGCTTAAGAATATCTTTTATTTTTATGAAATAGCTAATGATTTGAAAATGATCTTCTAATCAATTCCAAATAGATGGTAGTATATGGTTTTAGTGCATGTAATGAATTAGGTATATGGTTGGTGCAATGATGCCATTAGAGTAAATTGATCATTAACCAAGGCTAATATAGTATACATGCATAATAAAGTGGTACAGGTCCATGCCCCTCTCATATGTTATTCTTTACATTATACATGCATAATAAAGTGGTACAGGTCCCTACTCCTCTCATATGTTATTCTTTACATTAGAGATGTTTTGTCATTACAAGTGTTATCCCTACAAAAAGTCCTCCATGAATTCCAAGTTATCCCTCCCATAGAGACATCCACCAAAGCCAAGCTATGTTATTCCATAGTATAATGTAGGTTACCAAAGTTCATTATGTGATCTTTAATGCTCCATATTGCATACTATACTCTTATGCCAACTTGGGATATTTAAGTGGGTTTTGCAATAACCTTAGTTATATGCACCTTAACCATGGCTATACTACACCTTAACCATGCTATTAAACCAAGTTCCCTGCCCATTTCTCATTTGTATAAAATTAGGCCCTTGTCCTCCCCCAATCACACACATTCACTTGACAATATGATCTTAGTGTCTGCTAGTTCAAAATGGATCCAATGGGTTTATGCTTGGTGATAATAAGATCTCCTTAATGCATGTTATCCTCAAGTTCACTAATAGGAAGCATTGTGATCACAGATCAAGGAAGATTCATACTATGTTAATCAAATCACAGGTTGGTTTACGCTTAGCAATAATCATATCTCCTTAATGCATGCTATCACTAAGTTCATTGGTAGTAATCATGGTGATTGAAGCTCTTGGAAGATCCAGACTATGATAACTTCAATTTAAAGGCGTGTTCCTCTCATCTAATCAAGGTCGTTATTAATGCTTTTGTAAAGTAGAACAATGGAGAAACAACAGACTACATAGAAAATGATCCAGTACCCAAAGTATGATGGATTTTCCATTCTCACTAATCATAAAGTTCTATTTATTCTGTTAATGAAAGCAATGGAAAGCAACAATACAGTGAGGATGAGTCGGTATGATTGATATGAAAAGATCCTCATGTGCGTTCTCGGTTTGGTTGAAGCTAGACTACTTTCTAAGTGTATATTTTGCAAGCTTGTGAAGTACACTCCTTGAAATATGACATTAATATATTCATTCCTCTCTTGCAATTGTGAGCTTTGTTATCAGATCCCACGGTGAAAATTCATCATTTTCATGTTTTCCTTCTGTGAGTTGAATGGGAGGGGTCGTTTGTTTTAGTTCATAGCTTAATTCTTCATAGATGAAGATCAACTAATCTAAATTTATATGTCTGATATTTGTAGAGATAATCAATTATAAGAAAGTATGGATTTATGGATTTTGATCTTTTGACTAGAGTATAATTAGATTTAGTTTTAGTGATTGTGGTATGGAGTGTTATTTGTTATTTTATAGTTATCAATTTATGCTATAACATAAATATTGAACTAATTAATATAAGCATAAAACAAATACCATCTTCATAAAACTAAGTGGTTGGTTAGGCCTATCGGTGTTCCAAAACCACATTACTTGTGGTTGTGTTAGCTTAACTCTTTATTAAAATGTATTTAAGCATAACAATATATGACAACCATGAAATGAATCTTAACTGCACACTTGGTTCACTCAAAAAAGTCTAAACTATCCACGTAATATATTGTCATAAAACTTTGTATTAATAAAATGTCTAAACAAATTAGAATTTTTTTTTTATTATGGTTTTACATTTACATATAAATGAAAAAAAAACCTTAAAATCCAAAGTTTTATATATATGTTTATTATATATTTATATATGTGTATTATATATATTGTTTGAATTATTTTTATTTCTTTATTTTATGTTTTTACATTTACATATAAATGAAAAAAATCCATAAAATCCAAAGTTGTATGTATGTTTATTATATACATTGTTTTGATTCAAATCGGTTCCCAATGTCTAAAGATAATATTTATTTTATCCATTTTTCTGAAGGTGCTTTGCAATAAGAAATGAGCGGTTAGTCTTTCCACATATGTCATATTTGCAATAAGATTAAACAACATTTTTTAAAATATAAAGAGATCAATTTCAGGAGAATATAGTTAAATTTCTTACAAAGAGAATTGGAAAAATAATAATGTTGCAAAGAGATTTCTCATGCAATTTACTTTGGGTAGTTGACAATAATTTACTTTGGGTGGTTGACAATAGCTAATTTTCAACGTAGAGTAAAACTTATAGCATTTTGCTCAAATGTCACCGAGATTTGCAAGAAATCGAAAATCCCCTCTTACTATGCATATCAAGTGAATTCATTCCATTACTTCACATACTTACGAATGTTTAGTTGATAAGTATCTCATCACCAATGTGCTTTTTATTAAAGAAATCAGTATACTAGTTGTTTATTTTATATTGAACCCTATCTCGCCTCAATCATTCGTGAGTTATTGATGCATGCTAATTTTCCTTCTAATGCTATAAACTTAGGTACCAATCCTATTAAGCCTCTTGCCTAGCCCTCCAGAGAAAACCAGTGTTGGTATTAAACTTTAACAATATTTGGCATCAATGGAATCTAAAAGAGGAGTGGTGCTATGTGTATATGACTATAACTATTTTATGATTGATTGTTGGGGTGGTGATATGTATCAAAATGTTTTATAGGTGTAGGTATAAGGGTTATGTCTTTCTGGTTAACCATCCTATGGAAAGGGATGTTAAAGGGTAAGTAACACACATGATATCAAGAACGATAGAGGTGGCATGCCACCTCAAGAAGGCTCCATCTTCTTTGAGATATAGGGCCCATAACATTTGTCATGGGGCCATCGAGGTTGCCCATGGGGAATGGATGGGGGCATGTAGTAAGAACGGGATTCCTTATTATTTAGTTAACCATGAGACTCTCTCTGTAACTAGTGGGTTCAGAGTCAAAATATATTTCCCTTGGTTCATTTGAAGTTGGGATCCTCCCTAGAGGTGTAAAAGTGGGGAGAATTTCCCACAAGAGCGTCAATGTAAGGTGAACCAAGTCCACTATGTTTGTTATTATAGATAAGTTCTAGTAGGTAGTTAGTATTGAATAAATAAACTACGACTTCATTAAACAAGGTACACTAGGTAGTTAGAAGGGGGCCATGATTAGGGTTCTCTACCAAGTTATAAATAAGGATGGAGTCATCCTTATGGGACATATATTTGAGTATTTTGTATTGAATCTTAACTCAATTGTGTATTTTCTCCTCAAAGAAGCAAGCGAACAAGAGTGGATTCAACCATAAAAGAATCATTGTATGGTGTTGCCCTACCTTAAGGTATTTGAGATTGAATAAAGTGTTGAGCATTTATAATATATTATTTGTGATTCGAGTTTAAAGTTTAAAGATCATGACAAGTAGTATCAAATCTCTTTGTTGGGTAAGAAAGTCAAAGAATCATTTTCTTTTTGCGAAATTTTCAAGGGAAAAATGAGGGTTGTGTCGCCCAAATCCATTTTTGTATTTTTTTGTGTAGAGTATGAAGAAAATAATTTTATATATGAGTTTCTCTAAAAAAATACTCAATTCAAAAAACAAACAAAAAATTTCCCAACTAGAGCAAACGAAGGGTATATTGATGATTTAAAATCAATTATTGCAAGGTTTTCTCAATGACAACTGTGAGTCTTGCAAAGAAAATACCTTTTCTGAGAGTGCTAGATTGTAGCCAAACCAACACCATTGGATGAAGGATTTTTGGGTATTCAATTTAGTATATTATACTATATATTTCTAATCAACATTCAACATGTTAAAATGGTTGCAAATGTTCACCCCCAAACCTTAGTAGGACAAAAGAATGTAATGTGGAGAAACAAGGTGGACTTGATCCAATTGTGTGTCATGATGACTTTTATGGAGAGGATTGAGGTCACATTTAAGGAAATTACAATAGATTTTGAGGAAGCTAATGAGATCAACATCATTAACATGACCTGTTATTTCATCGGCATAGAGCATAACAAAAAAATATATGCTTGGGTTATTCCAAAGAATATTAAGAAGAAAGGGATTATAAATAGTTGTAATTTCTAGAAAGAAGACTAGTTCCAATTTCTCTTTAATGACTTTGCTCCACCATATGAAGATAATGTCATTGAGGGAATTTTGTGGAAGTTATGGCTACTATTTTTATCTTGTTATATATTCTTCAGTGGTAGCGTTCCTTTCCAATCCACAACTAATGTTTTATAGTTATGTGGTTGATCTTTAGGATGCATAGAGTTCTATTTATTTAGACCCACATGATTGTGGTAAGAATTTGGAACACCATACTCAATCATCTATCACACTAAGGAGTCACCATTTGGGAGACAACATCAACACCTAGACATGGGACTCGAGTTTATGGACAAGATTATTAGACTACTTCGACAATATTGATACTTGTACTGGTAAATGGGACTTTATTTTATGGATGATATTCTTGGGTTATTAATTTAATATTATGTCCAACCCTTTTATATGAGACCTTGGTTCCCTAAAGTACTTTAGTATTCTGATCAATACTATCACATGGGACCCTAGTTTATGGTTGTGCATCGTCACTACAGGCGTTTGAGAGCATACTGGAAAGGGGGTGGAGCATTGGGATCCACCCTAGGAGTGAAATGGGGGGTTGAAGGTACCACCAAAGTAACATTAATATAGTTAATGTGGTCATACAATGTAATGTGGACTAGAACCACTATGTTTTTTATATGGTAATTTATTTTATGGATGAGCTTCTTGGGCTGTTAATTCAGTATTGTGGCCAACCCTTGTATTTGAGACCTTGGTTCCCTAGAGTAATTTAGTGTTGTGATCAACACTTAGATCACATGGGACCCTAGCTTATGTTTGTGCATACTCACTACAAGCATTTGAGAGCATACTTGAAAGGGGTTGGTGCAATGGGGGGTTGAAGGGCTAGTAATTTCAATAAAGTTATGGTGGTCATACAATGTAATGTGGACTAGATCCACTATTTTTTTATTATTAAATAAGGCCCACAATATAGTTAGTATTGAATAAACATAATGTTTCCTCTTAAAGAATATTCACTAGGTAGTTACGAGGTTGTTATAAATTGGGTTCTCTAGCTAGCTAAAATAATGATGGAGTCCTCCTTAAGGAGCATGTATTGGAGGTTGCCCATTCAAGTGGCAAGTGAGCAGGAGAAAATTCATTCAATAAAAAAACCATCATATGGTGTTTCCCTACCTTGAGGGTTTTGATATTGAATACAATATTGAGCATTTATGATGTATTGTTTGTGATTCAATTTTAAGGCTTAAGGATCATAATAGTTTATCTCTCCCTCTTTGGAAACCAAGCATATTAACATACACCTAAAGACTGACACTATCATATATACACCTAGAGGGTGACACTATACTAAGAGATGAAAACAGCTAAGCACATTTAGCATGCATATGGAAATAATTATGGTTTATAGAAAAGTGCATCTTATCAATTGGGAAAATGGAATTCATGTGTATACTGTTTGCAATTGAATTTTGGGCATTAAAATGAATAAAATAATGCATAGGTGGTGAATAATAGGCATATTTTATTATATGAAATTGCACAGAATTTTGAATGGGGGCTTAGGTTGTACATGCATGAAAACTAGAAATTGTTAGATGGGAGGGTTATCGAAGCACATAATTTTGGGTGGTTGTCCTCATACCAATATGTATGGAAAATTTTAAGAGTCCATAATTTTCTTAAAATGTAAAAACATCGAGGAATATTACGAGGTCTTAAATTTCCTACCATAAAAGTTGGCAATATTTTTGTAATAATATTCAAATTTCTAGGGATTTTATGTAGTTTATGGAAAATTTTGGTGATGCTTAAAGTAAAATATTTTTATCGAAATTTGAGCAAATCGTTTAAATTAAAAGGGAAATTGAAGATATTTTTTTGGAAAAAATATAAAAAATTAGTCCCCAAAATTTTTCGTGCTAGTTTGATGCAAATGATTGTGAGAGTGGCCAAGCTATTCTAGGGACCAAGTTCTTCTCTTGATACTCATGTGAATAGGAATCCACCTTCAAGTTCTTCTTTTAATACTCATGTGATTGGGAATCCACCTTTTGGGATATATGAGGTGATAGGGCTATGAAAAAACTTCTCTTATGTTACTCCTTTGGCAGTCTATGCAACTCAATGTGGCTCAAAGGAAGGAGAGTACCTTCAATGTGGTGGGGTGGTACTTTCAGTAATATGTTGAAAAGGATTAGAGGAAAAGGAATTAACATTAGAGGAAATTTCAACTCAAAATGGCCCTCCTAAGGAAAATAATAAAATAATATTTATTAATTTTGAAGGAAGAAAAGAAAAAAACTACTTTTTTGTCCGTATTTTCGACATATCTCCTTGTGTTTTTACTCAAATTTCGATCGGGAGAGATAGTTGGATGCGGAATTAAATTCCGCATCCAACGAGTACCTACTCAGCATACTTTTGACTGACCCCGGCTACCCCGCATAATTCTACATCCAACGAGCTCTCCCAGTCGAAATTTGAGTAAAAACACATGGAGTTATGTCGAAAATACGAACAAAAAAAGTAGTTTTTTTATGGTACCTATCCCCAAATTTATATTAAAAAATTGTTTAAGACCTATATGGTATTTCAATTTTAAAGCAATTTCATTCACTAACACATGATGACATAGAATTTGAATGAGGTTTAAAAAGCCTATTTTGAGTTGAAATTTCTGTTAATGAAAAATATTGGAACAAATAGGAAGGCAATTTTTATTTCTCTAATTATTTTTTATTTATTTTGTATTCAATACCTAATTTTATTAGTTAGAATGTAATAGAAAAAATAAGATAAAATGAATAATTAGATTATATTTGCTTATAAATATTCATGAGATATAAAACCTCTTTACAATAATCATTTTTACCCAATTTATGAATTTAAATGTACAATCTAAATGCAAATAATTAATAAAATAACTTTATTTATTTATCTTTAACAAGTCAATAAAAGTGAATAATTAGTTGAAATAAAAACATACCTATTTAAATTCATAAATTAATTAGTTAATTATGTATGAACTAGAGTGCTTAGGCTAATAATATAAAGTGCTTGATTTAATAATATGAATTTTATTTTTCATTTTGTGTTTTAATTGTATAATTTTAAATTTTATTCTACATTTTGTACATTAGTTGTTTAATTTTAAATTCAAAAGAATATAGAAAAACCTAACCAGTAAATGGCCAATTTCTCTTGCAAGACTCATTTTTCTTAAAAAGAAAGACTAAGACATGACGAGGGGAAGTTTATTATTGTTTTTATGTCCGCGACAGTGGGACATATATTTGGGTTGGGTGGATTAGTTTGGTAGTACCCAACATAAATTTTTGAAAAAATAATGTTTAACTTTGCAGAAGTAAAAAATCAATTTAATTTGTTAATTTTTAAATTATTTGATTGGTTGATGGGTGGATTACGTTATGTTGGGAGGCCAAGCCTCAGAGGTTGGCGACTGAAGTGACAAAAACAATTTTTAATAAAAGCGTATACATGTCCATTACATGGACCCATCCGCTGGATGCACAGATCAGTATTCATTACAGACCTTAATACATGGTACGGAAATGTGCAGTGTAATGGGGAAAGTAATATATTTCTATTTCTAATTCTGAATATCAATTCTTGTGTGGGCGATGTGGTGGTTAGGCTAACAGCTAGTCTATATGACCTTGAAGAATTCTACCAGTTGCACAAACCATCCTCTCTACCCTGCCCGAGCAACGCCACCCATGACACACTTCAATTCACACGCATGTCAACTGCCACACAGCCCGAGCAACGCCACCCATGACACACTTCAATTCACGCGCATGTCAACTGCCACACAGCCATTGAAAAGTAATGGTGGGCCATTCTATGCATGAGTCCGTATATGAGGGACGGCCATGACGATGAAGTACTTATTATTAGCAATACTCCTGTTTCTCGCACACAATCATCTTCATTTTTTTCTTATGTTTGGTTGGCTTCGTTGTTTGGTTGCTTGCTTTTCAACTACAAACTTGGAAGGACGACGAAGACTAGTTGCTTGCTTACTCTTTACCTGCAGACTAAGAAGAGGGAAGGAAGGCCATTGAATGAAGCAGTCAGTCACTTTGTTTACTGGAATGATGTAAGAAGTTGCGTGGTTCCCGCAGCCTACAAGCAACTTTGACAGGAGTCCAGTTTGGCCTTGCATCGTCCTGAGAAACAGAGAAATTGTAAGTGGAAATATAGAAGAATAATGGGCAATCCGGTCCTTATTTACTGCAATTCTGAGGCAAATAATCTATTTTAACTCAGTTAAAACTCTCTTTCATGCCAATTCGGTTGGAAACCACCTTTGAACTCTAAATGTAAAGAATGTGTATGTATGCTATTCAAGTTAAACAAAATATAGCACTTGTTTTTACTTTTTTTGGTTGGGAGTACACTTTTAACCAGTTATTAGCCTTAGGACTCTCTCATCCTTGGTAATGAGCTTATAATTTTCTTGCTCTAAGCATTGAATATTCTCGACAAAACCTAAGGTGGGGTTTGTATGGAGTGGGGTGGGATGAAGAGGGTTTAATACAATTCATGAACTGAACTATTCTCCTAGGAAAGTTACCACCCAGCAGATAAATAATTGACATTGTACGGGAAAGGGCTCTTTTGTTGAAAGACGAAAACCGGGCATAATCCAGAGTCATTTTCCCCAAAATAGTGTCATGTAGAGAATTGCTAATTCAAAAAAATTACCAATTCCACAGTAACTCTAAAAATCACGGTCCTAGAAATTTAAATTTTTAACGTCATCTTCATCTTCTAGGTTGTTGAAAAAGGAGTCCCAACCTTGCTTGTTGCAGCAGTAATGTGAAGGATGGTGACGCCATTGTTACAGATAGTTTAGACTAAAATTCGCATTTTTTTTTTCATTAAGGCAGTGAATTCTAATATTTGGTATTAAGTTCTAATTTTGCAATAAGATGCTTAGAGTTATTTATTGATAGATGTATAACTACAACAACTAAGCAGATAAGTTTTGTAGGCTTTGTTTTCAAAATTTTTGCATCTGTCAGCGTTTTTGGGATTAATGGACAGAGTTCTAAGAACTTTCCTGCTGTTGAAAACTTTGCAGTAGCACTAAATCCAAAGCTATGTTCAGTTTCACCTAGGTTTCCCACTGTGTAATCATTTCTTGAATTCAAAAAAACTGAAACTGGAGATATATATGAACCCTAGGATCTCTACCTTACAATATTTCTCATTACAGGATCTCTACCTTACAATCTTTCTCATTACAGGATCTATTTTTGTGTATTGTGTGTATAAATTGAAGAGAGGAGAAGGGAGCGAAACAATTATACAGTGAACCCATTCCCACATGTTCGGTTCGCTAGAGCTAGGAAGATCTGGGTTTGCCATTACCTGATCAATGTAAATGCATGCATTCAGAGAAGAAAACCCATGTTTGAAAGCTGATAAAGGTAACAAAAAATGGTTACCATAGTATACAGACTGTAGTCTATGTGTTAGCTTGCTATTTGCACATTTGGGTAGTCCACAGTTGCAGAGGGCTTGATTTTGCAACCATTAATGACCTGCTTGGATCCATAGTAAACGGCCATGTCCATAGAAGGAACGAACACATCAATAACATCCCCCATCACTCTTCCTACTACCAGGGGATCTGTTGAACGCGCCATTGAAGCAGAATACTCCCAAATCTTTCTTCCTTTCTTACTTCCCTCTCAAAAAAATTCGTAGTTGAATTTGGAGTGAACTAGCGAATGTATCAGAGGTGTCTAAAGGAATGCAAATAAAAGGAATGAAATGGATCGACATGTTTCCTACCACCTTTGCGACACCAAGGAGAATGTATGGAGCGCCAGATACCCGTGCTCAGTAGAGTATTTGGGTTCGAAACATGTCATCTATATGCACCTACCCCACATCTTCTATTTTGTTTTTCATGCCTTTTTCATTCATTTCAAGCAATAACATCTAGTTTTAAGTTACAAAAGCTTTTATGCAACTATATTTATGGGCCTTCCCAAGTTTTTAAATAACTAAGGTAGCTGCAATCCTTTCAACGTTGGAATTGCATACCTTAATTTATAATTTTTTTTTTATCTCAATACTTTTTAAAATGGGTGAAGTTATGACAATACCAAGCAATGTCTGGATATATTTTTTTCACAGCAAGTATGGATATATACTACTAATCTTTAGTTGACGAAGAGTTTAATTGAGGCTTGTTCTTATGCTCAAATAGATCTTCCTGAGGGCGCACTCGTCCATAGGGTGCGGATGAGTGACATCTACACCAAAAAATATGGCAGGCTCACTGAACAACCGAGGCAGCTTTTTGGAAAGTGGATTGTAGAGTGCCACGGTACTGCCACTTACCTTGGCATTGATCTTCAAGGCCAAGTTAGCAAGATATTGTGAAGAAAGACTGTAAAAATGTGAGTAGAGACAGCACTGTATCACAACTCTTATACTAGTCTCACAGATTCTCTTCAAATCTGCATATCCTCTATGCTTTCTTCCCATGACACATACTAATAGATCCAGATTCCTAGATGCATTATCATATATTTTTCTCACCTTTGCTTCCAGAAGATTTGCATTTTCTAGCATCTGCATTTGTTCAAAACGAAAGTTCACAATAGTAGATCTACTCAGGGATATTCCAAGTTGAGAACACCTTTGAGACAAACCCACGATGAAATTGCCTACAGTACGTCATTGTTCAGCATTTCCACTAAAGCTGATCAATGCACATATTGCTATATTTCTGCCTTCAACCACATGACTTTCTAGAAAATTCCATTGTCTATCATGCCGAAATGGAGTAAGATCCTTAACTTGGCCACCATTCCCTTGCTTCAGCTTTGGTGGTTGAAGAATTCTTCCATTCAATTTGATCATTTCCTGAGATATGTAAATCTTGAACTCTTTATCATAATTCCCACTGCAAAAGGGAACAAATAAATAGCACTCGGAAAAAATATAATATACTCAGCAAGCAATAGATAAATGGAATTTTCCTATGCTCACGAAGCTTGGGATTTACAAATAAAGTACTATAATGCCCCCCACAATGAATAGAACCTATATCTTTATGAATAGATAAATGGAATTTTATTATGCTCAGGAAGCTTGGGATTTACAAATAAAGTACTGTAATGCCCCCACAGTGAATGCAACCTATATCTTTATGAAATCAACCATAGGGAAGTTCGTTCCTGATGTGGTAACTTATACTTATGAATAGATTTATTGTTTATTTGTTTCAAATTATAGGTCATCTTTAAATTATAAATTATTTAGTAAAGTTTTCTAATGGAATTCATGTGGATTATGTGAAACTATGAATTTAGAAAAAATCTCTTTATAAGTTTTAGAAGAGTTTTCACACAAAATGAAGTGAGTTTGTCCAATTATTAACTTTCTCAAACTAAAAATAATGAACTTAAATATATACAACCTGAGATGCATATAGCCCCTAAAAACATATGAACATGTGAATGATGTATCAAACTGTTTAAAGATTCTAAATGAATTGCCATGCTCGAGGTTTTTTACTTAGCATTGTTCCTCTTTAGGCATCCAACCAACCACTTTATATTCTTATTGTAATTTTGTATTTGAATCAGTGATTTCAAATTTTAATTGAAAGCTTCAATATCATAGAAGATAAATATATGGCTCCCCCATAAATGTCTATGTGATGCTCCTTGTCTTTTATGCCAAATTTACACCCTCAAATTGGAAGAGGTGTTTATTTTAGTTGTGATAACTTGTTCATCCGATTAGGATTGGAGAGTCTCCCCCTCTATCATTTTCAAAGATTATATGAATGGGTTCTTGTGTTGTTTTTTTATTTTATTCTATTGGAGTTTTGATAAAATTCATGTTTTTAAATGTTAAACTAGTTAGAAATCTTTTACTTATTTGATAAAATTCACGTTTTTATAAACCTTAAAGAGAACAACTTTGAAGGATTTAAAATCTATATTCAACCTATCTCTTAGTTATATACAAGTTAGAGGAATTAATATTCCCTCAGTTAAATCCATATGTTTATGTTACATCTTATAATTGATGAAATAAACTTGGAGAGTCATATATTCATATGGAGAAACAAGTCCATAGAGATTAAAATTTTAATTTGGGCATCAACACTAAATCATAAATGAAGCACGAACAACATCAAAGGACTATACTAAAATTCGAATAGGTGAAAATCTTGGTGTTTCTTGTCCATGATTATGAAGACATATCTAGAAGTAATACAGAATATTTGAATTACAATAGAAGAAGAGTAAAAACACCTCGAAATAAGTGCAACCCCTTGCATGCAATGGTTTTCTTATATTTACAAGTGTTAAGAATCCATTAATTACTGGTTGACCCATGTATAGGGATATGTGTGCGGAATGGAACATATGATGTTGCATTTTTTAGTTGAACATTTAAGGGACCAAAATCCTATCAATTGGGAGGTGTGATCCAAATTAAATCCTCTTTCCATGATTTTTAATTAGAAATAAAATTTGGCAAAGTTTAAATTTAATAATCAACTTGAAGTTCTAAATTCGAAACCCAAAAATAAGATTAAAATAATCATATTAATGGTTGTAATTCAAAGGAATGTGTATAGTAAATAATGTATCTTAATGCAAGAAAAACCGAGAGCGGTGGAAGACAATTGAAGTTTCAAAAGAAGGATAGTAAGAGAAGAAGAGGGCTTGAAGTGAGGGAATTTTCTCCAAACAGAGAAATATGTTCAAGGTTTAGAGAATGAAAGTGATGTTGAGTTTCTCTAGAAAGAGATCAAAACCATTTCCTCTCAGAGAAATCAATTTTTGGATATGCCTAGTGAATAAGAATACACAAATCTTCTCTGAAAGTGTATAGTTCACACTTCGTAATAATTTCTTGAGCAAGAATGAAATAACATCAAATGTTGTTTTTTCCATTTGGGTTTTTAGGGTAAATGTTGTGTCTTTGTCTGTGATTGTGCACTCTGCTCTATGTATGTCTTGTTTGTTTTCATGGATATATTAATATGGTTCATTGTATTAGTGGTTTTATAACAATTTTTCATTCAACCAACTACCCACATCCAAATTAGTGTTTTATTCAAGGTTGGTTGTCTAAATCAGTGGATGGAAATGTTGCTTGGTATAGCTCCACAACATTAATACCCACTTGATTGTGCACTATATGGAATTAGTTTTCCCCTACCCAAGTCCCATGTGGCCTTTTACAACTTTGAATTGTTACCCTATGTTGGTCTAAGTATTATGGCATGAATGTTGTGTGGGTTGATGGTACAGTTCTATTTCCTTGTTTTATTTCAAGCGGCTACATCACCATGTTTTTTGGATATCCTTTCCTACATCTACATGATTCCCCATCTACATCAAATTCATTTGTTTGTTAGGAGTATCAACTTTCTCCCAATTCAGCATGGGGTCTTCACTGAGTGAAACTATTCCATAGTGTCGCTCGTTCATGGGATATTAAATAATACCCCTAATTTCACTAGATATTGACAAAAACTTTCCAAAATCCTTTTTTTGAACCCCCCTCCTAATACATATTTACAATTAAAAAACCCTATTCTTACTATATATTCCACATTTTTACCAGATTCACCTTTTTATACCACCAAATACTTGTAAACCCCCCATAACTTACCCCTCCCCCCCTAATACCTACAATATTTTGACCTTATTTTTCACAATTAAAAAACCCCCCTTTATGAATGAACATGATAAGTTATTGGGAAACAAGATAAATCCCCCATGCAAATCACATGCAAGTTAACTATAATCACACACTACAAACCAATGGTTGATTTATTTGAGTGATGGATTATTATTATGGGAATGAAGAGTATATTTTCTTTGGTTCATTGTTGCAAAACTACAACCATGCACCCCAATATTATGCATTGGTATTTACCTCTAGGCTATTTCCCAATTATGTGTGAGCTAGAGGCATTGATACACCTTCACTTACAACCATATGTTTGATCATATGTATATGTATATATTTCACTAATATTGTAAACTAAAAAGGGTGTGCGCACATATAATATGACATAGCATGCATGTTATTTGCATATTACATATAGATATATTCAATTGGTCCATTGTTCACAAAGTACTTAAGTACATGTAGATATATAAGTTGTATTAACATAATTAGAGAGTTGATGCTTTTGTGGCATATCGTAAATGAGGAAATAGAACTATAATAAAAATTGGACATTGTTCCATTTGAAAGAAATCCATGTTTTAAATCAATTAGAAACAAAGTCATCCTTTTATGCTTATTGATGATTAATAACAACAACAAAACAAATTTAAGTTACAAGTTGTGGAGAATCATTTTTTTATTATTATGTAGAACGAATGCTATTGGTGAAAGGAGTGAGCTTCTAAGTCCTTTGTTTACATTACATATCATCTAGAGTATATTCGAAAAGTACACAAAAATATTTCTCTCCTTTAACTTGACTTATATTCAAAGGGAAATAAATGTTATCACTAATAAGTAGGTTGCATATGCTTTTAATGGAAATAAACAATGTTGTCACTGATAAGTAGGTTGCATAAATTCAACTCTTTAAAAGGTTGTTAATAGTTAAAAATGATGTTTTTTTTTAATAAATTGCTTTTGCAGTATTCTATATATATCCAAATCAAAGTAAAATAAATGGAAGAGATTAGTTCAAATTACCTTTACCACAAGGTAGGGAAACCTTTACTCACTTTGGGTTAACTAATGTAAGGGATACATCTCAACATGCTATAAAAATTACTTTTGAGATGTTATTGGTAGCATAATCTAAGTCTTCCTTAATATCCAATAAGGAAAGCATAAAGATCATTTTATCATTTGAGACGTATTTTCTTTATATGTAAGAACTATGAAATTTCATGGACGTCCATAATTCCACTAAAATGATTAAACTTGTCCATACGTTGCAAATGAAGGATCAACTTTGTTGGGCCTATTTTAGTCTGCCTGATTTTTCAAGATAATTTTGGGTTTATGTTAATGCAATTAGATACTGAAATGTTCGAATCACAAGTTTCTTTTACTAATTAAAATGAATTAAAAAAATTTATAATTAAATAATTATATTTTTGTTATTTTTATTAAATTAAAATATTATAAATATTATATTTTAGGCAAATACATAATAATAAATATATTATCTATTATAAAGTGTTTATCTAAAATTATTTTCAAAAAGAAAATTGATTAAATGACTTACCAAAATCCAACAATTTGACCTGGAAACTTTAATCACAAATATATATATATTTCCTTCTTGTAATTAAGTACAAATATATTTAAAAAAAACAAAGGGATGTTAAAGCACACTTATTAATAATCTCATTTTAAATTAAATTAAACCAAGTCCAAAAATGTATTAGCTCAGGAATACACTGATATGTAGAGAGAGTATTATTTACTTTTTAGAATTATTAGTGTTGATTTGGACAATTATGATAAACCAACTTAAATTTAAAGCAAGTAGTAAATGTGGTTTTTGTGTTCAATTCTTGTAATAAAAAATAACTAACCTAAATTTATATTAATTTGGAATTTAAAAAAATTAAGAATATTAAACTTTTTAAAATGTAAATATTTTAATCATTTAAAATAAATTAAGAATGATTATGAAGAAGAGGCTCATTCTACAGCCCAATAAGAGAGAGATGTGGAACTCCTTTCATGCTCATCCTAGAGTTGACATGTGTTCTTTATAAAAAAATAAATTAAAACCATAAAAATTGCCTCCTCAATATTTCCACTTTAAAAATGGGTTTGCACCTCCACATATTTGATCCCTCTTGGAGTTTGGTAGATCCCTTTTTAGATGGATCTATGTTGGTTATAATACAACTCAATGGTTATCTACACTTGATGTTGGACCTAGATATGTTAATGCTATGAGTGACATAAAAATGCTAACAATATGCTTTCCTTTCTTTTCTCTTCCTCTCCTAAAATGGTATAGAAATGTGAACAAAATGCTTTTCTTTCATTTTTGACAAATAAATCTTGAAATTTCTACTTAATAATAAGTATTTAAATGTTAAAGGAATCAAACTTTTAACATGGTAAGAAATGTGAACAAGGTTCTTCTTTTTCTTTTTGACTGATAAATCTTAAAATTTATTATGGCAATCGAATTTTGACATAGTAACATATTTTATTTTATTTGAGATTTATTAAATGTTAAAAGAATCAAACTTTTTGAAATGTATATATATTTTTATTATAGAACACTTCAAAATTTATATGAGATATTTAAAAATATAATTATAATTCTTATGAATACTTATTTTATTTTATTTGAGATTTATTAAATGTTAAAAGAATCAAACTTTTGAAATGTAAATAATTTGATTATATAATTCAAAATTTATATAAAATATTTAAAAATATAATTATAATTATTATCATAATATTTATATAAATATAAATACTTAAAAACATAAATATAATTATTAAAACAATATTTATAATAGTACCATTGTAATAATTTATTTCTCCGTATGTATCAAATCCGTGTTTCTTTTATATATAAATTTATTTTTTAATGTATTTTGCTAACCTATAGGTAATCAATTTTTGTGCACTCTTAAATTGATGAATAGAAGTGTGAATTGTGGGTGAAACTTATTAACTGGATAGACTTTCTTTCTGGAGGGGAGCCTGTCAAATGGGCACCCTTGGATGAGAGATCCCACCATACCCATTTGACAGGCTCCCTTCCGAGGGAAAGTCTGTCCATTATATAAGGCGCTCCTGAATTGTGGTCTAAGATATTGCAAAAATTATAAAAGTAAAGCTGTTTTCAAATTCCAACATCAAATAATAAATGTTAAATATTGTTATTATTTTATTTAGGAAAGTACGTGGATCCCACAACCCATCTTTAAAGTTGCAAGCAGATTTGAACCAGTGACTTCCTTAACAACTCATACACCTTAATAAACTGATACAACCCATGACCTACTTAACAACTCATACACCTTAATCAGTGCAAAGTTACAAAGTTACCAATCGATGTACACCTTGGTTAACAACTCGTACAATTGTACGGTTGCCAACTCGTCTACATATGCGGTAGTAAATGTTAAATGTTGCGTCTGTTTACAAAAACTTATGAAGATTATCACTGCTGAGAGCTAAACACTATATCTACTGACAGACATCTGAGAAAGGAGAAAGGATAAGCAATATTTGAATATAAGTAAATAAGAGTCAGCACACAGCCGTCAAGGGCAACGAGCCCTGTCGCTGGTTATTGTGGTGCTGTAGCAGGAGCCGCATTGGCCTAGATTCTGTCCAATTTTACCAGATGGAACGCAGTTACACCGTTGACAGCACTCGTCGCAGTGACTGACACACTGGCTGTTTTCTCCGCACCTATCCTCACACCTCACCGAGCAGACTGCATGACATTAAGAAATATGATTAACATTTGTCTCATAACATCTTATATACCTACGGACATCAACTCAATGTTATTCATACGAAGACAAACCAGACCTACACGTGATCGGAACCCGCCTCGGAGCTCGCCTTCTGCTTGCAGCTACAATCACAAGTAAAAACAAGATTGTCAAGATATAGTTAGTTAGGGTTTGGGATGCCTGCTGTATATTCCAGCCGCACCTAAAATTATGACACGGCAAATTAAAATTAAAACTAAAACAAATCCATGTCTAAACACAAGTACCTAACATTCATTGGAACGGGTCTTATCTTACTTGACATAGAACCAGTAACAGGAGGAGAATCGTTCCGAGGAGCTTCTTTGCAATTTCAATTGAAATCGCCATGGAGATTAGTACAGAAAATCCCGTCGCTTATTGTTGAAGCTCTGCAACCTACAGGTTGAACCGATTTCAATGGCGGAACATCATGAATTATGAGTAATCTATGTACCGTCCATGGCTTTCAATTACTCTCTCTCTGCATTTATTTATAGCAATTTATCTGTGGGGAGGAAGAAACGTGAAACAACTGGCAACCGTGTTGCAACTTGAGTCTGAAAGCTGCTTGCGTATTGTAATTTTAAATTCATATAAGACTAAAATTTGTCAAAATCACAAAAGGTCCATAGAAAAAATTGTCTTATTGTTATTATTAGTAACAACCACATTAAATTAATTAATGTGTTAGGTATATATTTTTTATATTAATGTTTTATAATTAATTAATATGTTAGGCATATATTTTTTATATTAATGTTTTTCTATATGATATGTGTTTAAATTTACGTCTACAAATATATTTAGACACATTAATTAACTTAGTGTGATTGTTACTAATAATAAATGAACACATGGACATATCTACAAAGTATTAATCACAATAACAATGTTTATTTAATTATTCAAATATATAATAATATAATTAATTATTATAAAAATATTAATATAAATAATATTGTTTATTTAAAAACATACCATGAGAATCAGATCACGACCAAAAAAAGTCTCTTTTTGTTTGTTTTCTCTTAATTTGACAGATTCTCATGGTATGAATAAAAAAGCATTGACAACTACACAACTCTATTTTCATTATCAATTTTATACCTTCACGGGCATGCTTTTCATTTTCGGGTTTTCAACTTTTGTGTCCTCACCATGGTTGTCATTTTAGGGTTTGACTTTTCTTTAAGAGGATGTTTATTTTTTTAATTTTATATTTAATTTTGATAAATAAATAATTTGTCTAACTTTATTTTTATCCATTTTCTTTAAATATTTTTATTTATAATTTTTATAATTAATTGCTAGAACAATATTTAATTTTATAATTTTGAATTGTAATCTTTGATTATATTTATTTATAAAAAAAAAATTCACTGAAATTTACCAACCTACTATTCTCCCTCCTTATAAGTATTCTTGAAATTGGATGGGTCATGTGTGTAACCTAGGCCACCACAAGATGTCCTTAGACCACAATCCAGTTCTCTTATTAAATTTACTCTATGTCTATATTTATATTCATAATAAAAAGAAAAAGGAATTGTTTAAACTCTAGACAATTTGCACCCAAAATCTGCCATTTTTTTTGCCAAAATTCAGTTTTTTCAAATTGCAGTTTTTAGTGTTTTTAGTGGTTGGAATTGCATAATCCTTGTGCCCCAAGGGTTAACCCAGGACCTTCAATCCATTTTTGCTATAAAAAATGCAATTTCAATAATGAAAATTGCATTTTCAACAACAAATTGTATTACAGGATTCAAGCCAAGTTTGCTTTAAAAAAATGCAAATCATCTATTAAAATTTAAACAACTAGTACAATTTCAACTAAATTTTGACAAAAAATATACCAAATTTTGAATGCAAATCATCTTTAATTTAAAGCATTCTTAAAAAGGTTTTAAAAAAATGATGATAAACATAACTGTGCACATTAGCCTCACTAAGAGGCAAAAACTAGCCAAATAAGCAACATAACTGAAGCAACGGAGCATGCTTGGGTTTACCCTGGCTCAGATCTAAGCTCTCTCACTATCTAAGGCAATTGAGCAAATATTAAAATAAGCTAATTGAAAATAACGTATATAGAAGCTAATAACAAGACTATGGGCACAGGGGTGGCAAGCGCGGGGGGGATTCTCTTGGATACTGTAGGATATGTAGAACAAACCTTCACGTGGGGGCTAGGTAACAGAACTAACAATGAAGCTGAGTGGCTGGCTCTTATCCAGGGCCTTCATCTTATAAACACTAAGAAGCTTCGCAAGGTTTTAATATTCGGAGATTCCAGGCACGTCATCTACAAATTGATCAATGGATACCCTACTGGAGCAGTCAAATGTCGCCACCTATTTGAAAAAGCCAAGCTTCTCATGTCTAACTCCTGTGAGGCTTTCCACATCCTTCGGCATAATAATACAGCAGCAGACAGTATGGCTAATGTGGGAGCCACTCTCCCACAAGGTCATTACAGCCAGGATGGAAACCATCCCATCCTCAAATTCATTCCTTAAATGTGGTGTTGGAAGCCCCCTTTCCGACCTCTCAATATTTGGAATTCTCTACTGAAGTACTTACCCCTCCTCCAAGTCAATGAAAGTCCTTCAGCCCCCCCTCCTTCTCCTCATATTCTCTTTTCCACCCCCCTCTCCTTGTCTTTCTCCCCTTATCCCTCCTTCCTTTTCCCCCTTCATCCCCTTCTCTACCCCCCTCTCCTTATTCTTTTCCCCCCCTCCACCTTTCTTCCCCCTGATCCGCATTTCTCCCTCGCAGCTGGCCTCCTTTCCCTCCATGACGGCTCCAAGCATTTAATCCTCCATCCTACCAGCTCTTATCCCTCGGCCGCGTGGTCTCTCTCCTGTCCTCTCAACACCTCGAACTCAACAAGCATTAAGACCATTAGGACTTCGGTTAATTGTTATCCTCCCTCGCACGCTTGCTCTAACTTTTCCCTTTTCCTTATGCCGTCTCCTTGCAGCGCCATGCATATTTTCTCTGCTCCGGACCTCTCTGGTTCTCCTGAATCTGTTCGAATCCTTCTGAATGTGATAACAGGTATTGAAGGAGGGAGCCTGCAGGGCATCCCATGGCAAGCTCTCCCTCTCACTCATTCCTTTGTGAAGGAGAGGCTTGCTCTCGCAGCCTTCTCCAATTGCCATTGTAATTTCCCCTCTGCGTCTTGGTCTACAGGCCCTGGTTTTGGTATAAAGTCTAAGCATTCTGGTAGTTTGAAATGAGTTTTGGGTTGTCTCTGCACTGGGTGGCAGGAAGGAGCTGTGGGAACATTGGTTTGTTCTGAAAGGCACGGGGGTTATGTGCTGTAGTAGGAGCTTACAGTGCTCAGTCGTATTCTTAGTTTTCCCTTGGTTGAAATTTTGGACAGTGCTCTTGTTGCTCGTCCCTTGCACAGTCAGTTTGCTTGCATAGAGATTTCTGCGGAAGCTGGAAGAATGGCTCAAGCTGGGGATAACGCAGGAATAATGGATATTAAGAAGAACCTACAGCGCATGTATGAGATGGTAGCAATTGGAGTCATGGAAAACAAAGAAATAGCGTGGGAAATCAAAAGTGTGGGAGAAACAGTGAGTTATACTTCATTGCAGATCAGTAACCATGAGTCCCAGATTGATCACAATGAAAGTAACCTGTGAGAGATGATGGGTAAAGTTAACAGGATCCAGGAAGATCTTGAGCGTTTTATCACCATGAATCAGGGAAGCAGGGTTAATGGAGCAACTACAGAAGTGGAGCGCCCAATGGAGGAAGAATCAATAGTGCAGCCCAAGCACTTCAAAGGCAACCCTTAATCTGTTTCATTTTCTTAAACAATATATAAGGGTATATACTACCCGAGACATTAGCTATTTTGGAAGAGCTTTGTATGCAAATTTTTGGAAAACTCTTAGGTTAAGCCTACTGTGCATCAATTTTGATCTGCAGGATTACCATTCCTTGCTACTGCTGTAATGAATGGTTGTGCACAGCTTGTTTTATAAAATCCTCTTTTCAGTTTTTGTTAAAAAAAAAACAAGACTATGGGCATGCTTAAAATTTGAAGCCTTCACAGCCCTTTAAAGGCCTGTTTTACCCTTCATAGAAGGCCACAAGGGATTTTACCATGCAAAAAAAATTTAGTTTAATTTCCAACCCGTCAATAATCAAATTGAGTAAGCCTAGGTAAATTTGCAACAGAAGGGCAGCTAGAAAATTTTCCCTTCCAAGGGTTATCAATGATTCAGTGGACTCTGGAAGATAATTCGGGACTCAGAGTCTGCCCAAGTGCCATCAAATAGTTGGATCATGGATGAGGATCTCGGTCCCAATGGGCACAGACCATGGTGGGCCACTGTGTTTCCCAGTGCCAAGTTCAACTCGATGAGTCGGGACTATGTCTCAGGATTCGATGTTCACTTTTAAATCATTTAATGGCATTGGCATGCATTACTGATTCACCAACTTCATTAAATATTTGTCTTAGAGAATGCGAGCCTACCAACTTAGAAGTCACTTGAGTATTTGAGTATATGATGTGAAATTAAATGCTCATATGAGTCATATCTATGGATGGTGAATTGATTTGACAACCCTCCACTGTCAAGGATCCGTAAAGAAAAACTAATGGTGTTGTTTTTTGGGTTACAACTTACAAGTTGTCATTTACAATGCATTGAGCAATCTTTGTCGGATTCAAACCTAACCTGGTCCAATGGGTCTGTAAGTTGACAAACCAGGGTTTCACCTAGTGCCAAACATTTCTATGACCACCATAGGACTGGGATGACAAATATTTTGTAGCATGTTAGCAACATGCCACCTTTTGTTTGTGTTCATGAATCATATCCTATACTAGTTAGTCCAGGATTCCAAGATTTATTCCAATTTCCATTCATTTACCGAGGTGAGAATCATTTGAATCAACACTCCCAGTCTCGCACAGTCCACTTAGGCCGCTTAGGTTGTACCTCTCATCAGAGGAAGAGGGTTATGTAGCATAGAAAAAGGCAACTGGAACGCAGTGCCAACTAGAGAGAAGGGTTGTACAATATGCATATCATCATCTCTAATGAAATGAAATAATTTTTCATATACCTAACTGAATATTATCATTACTTAATTTGTCGGAATGCTTACGCAGTAACTCCTGCGCCTGAGCTGATTATGAGGGTTGCCTATGTCGACAATGGCTACGATTTGGAGAGGCTCATTTCCATCATTATACCACCAGCGGGATGCTCTTGCAAATATCATTATTACATCTCCCCTCCTCACTCGCCTCACCTTTTGACTTGAGTCCTCTTCTTCTTCTCCGTCTTCCTCCCGTGGGCTCTCTAATCTGCGCCCTGAGTGCCCTCGAAACAAATAATGATCTCTAAAAGTCTCGAGACACCTCGCTTGTAACAACCCAAAATTTCATAAAAATTTAAAAATTTTAAAGTGACATAAAATGTCTTAAATCGCAGTTTAGTAACTGCTAGCGGTTAGTGGATAATGAAACAGTTTTAGCAATTTTTAAGGATTAGTTTCAAATACATAAAAACTAATACAACTTTAATTTTTATAAGTTATATAAAATTGTCTTGCATTTAGTTGTTGTTAGCTATACTAATGATTTAATTTTGTCAAGTAGGTGAGAAACCATGTTTGAAAATGGATTGCTAAGTTAGCAGAAATGCTTACTTAGCATTATGCTAACTCAATGGATTGCTGGTTCTTACAGGTTCAACAGGTAAGCGTTTGATCAAGTAGGAGTTTATTTTGAATTAAGTCTAGAATTACTTCTTTAGCATGATAAGATGCTAGTATATAAATTGATTATTAAGATGCAATATTCCGATGAGGTAAAGTAAATTCCTTCATTGTTTTAGATCTATGACAGCATTTCAAATTAAGCCAAAATGACTTTTATCCTTGTCATAATTAATGCTATTTACAAGAATGAGTTCCTTCAAGGTTTCTTTCTGTTGTGAAGATTATAGTACCTAGTCAATTATAGTTTCTTACAGTGAGCATAGAGCTCATGATCTTGTCATAAAATTACTTCTATTGCATCATGATCTTATTGCTATTGTCATGTTTAAAACTCAAGTGTAAAACTCTTTATGTATGAACATAATCCTGTGTTATCAAGGTAAAGTTTACAATGAAAGATTAGTTACTTAATAGAAAGTATTTCCAAAGGTTAGTCTTCAGTCTTCTTGAAGACTCCTTTCTTTATCAGTATCAAGTCTTTCTGTGGAGAGGTTTAGAGCTTTTCAGTTTATAAAATAAATCATGATATCATTATATTAACACTCCACTTATCCTTTACTAGTCCTGTAACAATACCAAACTTATTTGATTTGTTTGCAAAAATGCTTATCTTCTTGTACATCTAAGTGGACAAACTGTATACATAGTATTGAGTTCATATCCACGATGCGATTGTTATTGTAATGTTACAATGCTATACCGAGTTATAACTTACAATACTAGGCTATAACAAAATACAAACTTGTAATATAAGGTAGTTTCACTACCTAAAAACTACTATCATAAGGTCGAACTAAAGGTAGAAAACATTATAAGTGTTGTTCCTATAATATACTAGTTCTAATGCATAGCATAAACAATAACATGATTGTCATTGTAAGCAATCATATGAACTATCCAAAAAGTCGTTGGCAAAGTTGACATGAGGATCAATCATAGGAAACGTTATATTATGGTCGATTATTCATGATTTGTATTATTGGAAAAAGATATGCACTTTTATACTATAGTCGATAGTATGGTTTGCATAATTGGTAATTATAAGATTTTTAAATCTACGATGCAGCGCAGACATTAGAAAATTAGCCCACACTTGGTTAATTATTTGGAAGGGCACGTGGAGAAACCTCCTCCATGCAATGGTTGACTTATAAAGAAGTGAAACCCTACTCCTTGGCATTTGGATCCAAGGGTTTGTATGTCTGTCGGCTGCACTGTGAGATTCCTTGCAACCATGAGAGGCCTACAACTCCCTTATTTGTTGGCTTTGTAGTCTGTATTACGTTGCAGAGTGGTTTTGGTATCATAACTTGTAGTCTCGATTTCTCTTGTGAGTAAAGCTTTACTGTGTGAGTGTTCTTTACTTCCTCACTTGGCTCGAAGCCTATACATGGTTTTACCCTGTCACTACTTGTTCCTTACCTCGGCATCGTGGAGTCTGAGTGTTGTAACCTTGTTGCCTCTGTCGTAGGGTTGACTTGAAGTTTTCCTTGGTTGGTGCTTACGAGTTAGGTGGCCATAACTTCCTGTTTTTGAACTCTTCTTGTTCACAGCACAGGTATACATTGCTACTTTAGTCGTAATCCTTTTTGGAAAGCAGGCTTGTCCTTCAGTTATCTTTTTGGGATTTCAATCTGGTAAGCCCCGGTCTCGTCGTGGGTTCTCCCTGCTTGCGATAAGGGTTGTTGGTTGAAGGTTCTAGCGGTTGGAATCATGGCTTCAAACTCTCTGCTGGTTATGATATTTACTTTGTTGTTATTTCTCCATGTTTTATTTCAAAACCCTTGCGAAAACTTCGCTGGGTAGCACAAGCTTTTGAACTTGTGATGTATATGTTGTTTGGTGAAAAATAGTTTCATCCTTACGGCTTAATGATATAATGATGTTTGTTTTAAGATTATAAAAACCTTCTCTGTGCTCAGAGATGCTTATGTGATCTCTGTCTCGTTTGCTTTAGTTTTTCTATTTGAACTTTAAGAAAATGAAACTGTGAAATGTGGAACACTTTAATTGTAAAGTTTGCGGGGTTTTTACTTTTACAGTCAGTAATGTAAACAGGTTATAGTTTAATACAAATACTTTTATGTAATTGGTTTTATTAGCAGAAAGGGTTTCTACCCTTTGATTCTTATAGGCTATAAGCCTACCTTGATTTGAGATTTATATTGCACATGGTTAATGATTCTTGGTTTACTTTGTTCGTTATTTACATATACATTTTATTTATTACTACTCTGTAAATTATATTTATTTTTAAGCTCTGTATAGAAGATAATGTTAAATTCTAGAAATTGGCTTTTAAGGGTTAAAAAAAATACTGTAAACCCTACAGTTTATGAAATTTTGTTTCTACTTATAGTATTCTTGACTTTGTTTTTTAGAAATGGAATAATGGAAGATAATATGATTTACAGTTGTAAGTATGATGTTAACTCTGTAGGAAAAGAAAAGATTCTAAACAATTTTACTTCCAGTTTTTAGTTAAGAAAAATACTTAGATTTTTAGTGCAGCATACTTAAAAACTAGAATAATATCGACTCCCAATAATTTTTGTAAATTAAAAAGGATTGTAAAAGAATCCTTAACTCCTAGGTAAGACATACTCTGGTCGGTAAAGTTAATATTTATGAACTATTTTACTAATTCTTTTTTCACATGTTTTCTTAAATATTAGGGTTTACTTTACTACTGTTAACTATAATATCTTTATTTTCTATCTGTATACTAATACTGTAGTAATAGTAATATTTACTATTTTCTTTATACCTGTGTTTCCATTTAGTTGGTTGAAGTAAAATAATAAGTGCAGGCAAAACATAGCACTGCTTTTTCGATGAATTTCATAAACATTGAAGTAAAATCTATTTCTATTCACATTCAGATAAAAGAATCATATCTACTATTTTCATTCTAATAAAAGAATCATTTCATTTACTTAAAACAATCCAACTGTGCTAGAGTACGACCTGAGTTCAAGTGTGGAAAAACACAGCTTGGAAATTTAATTTCTATCTATTTCACTATTTCCATAATCATTTCCATTTCTACAAATAATCTATAAATTTACTGAATTTAACATTACACAGTTACTTTTCATTCATAAACCCTAAACACTAACAATGTCTGTAATAGATAAACTATGAATTATTTAATTGAAGACAATAAAAAAAAAATAGAACCTGTTGAGGACAAGACGACAACAGATTAAGGAGGTCGTTCCTCCCTACCAAACTTCTGGAGAGCGCTCAAACAACGCTTCCTCAGGACCCCCGAGCCTGTTCCTAGTCTTCTTGGCTAAGAACTGGGTGGAGAATGCAATTGTAAAACCTCTGTCACCTCACTAGTTCAATTACTTCGGTAATAAAAATCTGCTCTCAACAATATTATTTTCAGTTTAAAAGCTGCAACTAGATCAATCTCAATAGTTATCCCCTCAAACACATTCCAGACTCCCCTCCATTGAATTTCTCTTGAGTAAATTCATTCACCCTGAATGATCACTTCTCTAGAATGAGCAGCTTTAGCTCTCTTCAATGGGAAATTTTATAGAGATGCCTAGGTCTTCTGGGTCAGTTTTCATCAAATGAGCCACCTTCTCTAATTCCACTTTCTTGGGGAATCATGACCACAAATATAGGGAAGTTGCCACCTGCAACAGTTGGAAGTGGTTTGAGGATGTTGCCACATGTCAGTTTGCTCTCCACCCATTCTCCTCCACCAATTGACCAGTAAACACTCTTTTAACAACTTCCCTA
The DNA here is from genome assembly GCA_001517045.1 of Pseudotsuga menziesii. Classification (NCBI taxonomy): domain Eukaryota; kingdom Viridiplantae; phylum Streptophyta; class Pinopsida; order Pinales; family Pinaceae; genus Pseudotsuga; species Pseudotsuga menziesii. Next base: position 30,722 of record LPNX010371357.1, on the reverse strand, counting down.
AGATGTTGTCTCCTCATTTATTTATTTATAAATAAATATTTTGAATTTACATTAAATATTCTTGACCCCACTCGGTCATCAATTACAACATAGCATAAAATTTAACACAATGTTCCTCAAATATTATAAAATTGTTTTTGCAAATTGGGGCATGTGACATCACAAAAATAATACCCATTTTTCCCTCACCTACACAAATATATCTATGTTACATAGAGGCAATTATAAAATGATTTTATTTTGTAATCATGTGAACTACACAAACATGCATTCGCCTAACTCGCGCAAGGTAAACCAACTGAGGAGTGCCGAGATATTGGGGAATTGAGATGGCGTTGCTTTCAATCATCTTTATGTAGAAGGCAACAACTATGCATTCTAATTCCTTGTTTCTTCTGTGGTGCACAACTCGAAGGTGCCACCTACGTCATAGGTTGGAGTAATAGAAGGAAAGGTAGAACATTGGGTAGGCTGGATTGAGCTTCCCTGAACTTAAAGAGATTGGTGAAGTCTGTGGGAGAAAAATACATTATCCTGTGTTTATAAGTATAGAATAGTCAGAGGTAGAGACTCAAACTCTCAACTTTCAAATTCCATGTTTTAGTGTCTCCCTAATTTCTATTTCCTCTAGAATATTTTATAGAGCTAAGCTATCGACTTGGTTGTCATGAATAGACAGGTATGAACAACATTTTGTACTTGTGTAACATTTTATATATGGAGAAAAGTTAAATGTGTTTCTTGTTGGAGTTCTTTCTCGTGTTATAAATATAAGGGTTTGAAACTTCTCCATCCAAAATGTTGTTTGAAATTTGTAATGTATTATGTGACTGCACGTCCACCAAACTAAGTCTCGAATACTCAATAGATGTAACCTTAAAAAACCCAGTATATAAATGAAATCAAAACCAAAATAATGTATACTTTTCATAGGATAGGACCACAACTTCATTTGGGCGGAGGAGCAAGCAGAAAGAGCTTGGTATTTGAGATCCAAATATGTCAATGCTCTTTATATGTCGTGAATAGTAAAAATTAGGTTGAAAGAAAGATAAATAATTGAATACAAATGTTTGAATTATTCCAATTCCCTTAATGAAATCCAAAGGTTGAAAGGATAAAATATTTAACAACTGACACTCTAAATGTTGTAGACTCTGACCCCTCTGTTTTCCTGTCAACCTTCTAATAATGGAAACAAGAAGCAAAATGTGTCTACCAATATGTCTAAACAAGGGAATCCTCAACGGACCTTCATTTATGAGGGATTGGGAGTGCAGTGAGCTAGCAAAGAGCATGGTTTCAATAGCCTCGCTATCGCAAACCTTCCAAACGCATGTTTATGATTTGTCTTTCTTGTTGACTATGGTAGACACTAGACACCCAACTTGTTGTGATATTTTGTTGGAGAATTTTAAGTTCTTCCTTATAGTGGACTAATAAATACTTAACCTTTCCAATAGAGTTGATAAACTCGATATAGATTGGAGGGACTATCCATAATCCACCTAAAATTGGGGCTTTTTTTTTATCACTTCGAATTGGGTGATAAACTCGATATACATTGGAGGGACTATCCATAATCCACCTAAAATTGGGTCTTTTGGTTGATCACTTCTAATTGAGCATTTGGGGAGGACATGATTCATAGCTGTTTAATTTAGGGTTGATAAAAAAAGTTGATTCCTAAAAGCATTAGGTATTACATTATGGGGTTTTTCTTTTAGGTAGGACCAATCGCACTTGAACAATAGAGCTGTCATTGAGCGCAATCAATCCTCCATTCCAAGTTCCTTCCAAATTCCAATGCCTAATTTATTAATGACCTAACGACCGACTTTTTCACCAACCCAACAGAGTTGTACCTTATCTAAGTTGAATAAACTATATGCTCCAGGGACCGGGAGAGTAGAGACTTCTTTATATACGTATGGGATTGCATTAGCTAAAATAATGATAATGTTGTATCTGTGTGCGTATCTTCATATTTGTATGAGATCTTGCTCCATGACATGAATGGAAGAAGATGTCCCAGTGATTGCCAATGTGAATCGTGTGAGGGCCATAGAGATGTGAATTATAGGTTTCCACACAATAATCAATGTGTATTATAGTCATCTCTTGTGGGCTCCGGGAGGTTGAATAAATAGTTGTTGCTCCTAAAACATTTAGGTGGTGGCAATGCTTTTCTTTTTATTTCTGATTTACAATTATTTTGTGTGCATCCAAAAGACATAAACCATAATAGAACAAAACAAAATTAAAATTAAAATTTTAAAATACTTGATATTTGTTGGAGAATTTGAAGTGTTTCCGTAAATTAGCTACGATGAGATGTTAATATTGGAGAGACTTGGAAATGATTGTTTTTCCAATTTTTATGATTTATATAATTAAGGGTATAGAAGGCATTTACTTTTATGAGTATAACCCCTACATTAGGGAGGCCACATGGATTAGAATGTGCAATGTATGCGTTGGATGTAAACCATTTCAATTTGTATTGAATTTGGTTATTGCTTCACGCTCCCTCCCTTACTACAGTCACCTACTCACCTTCTCTTTCTTATGTCATGGATAGATAGATTTTTTCATGAATAATTCCTAAATAGATAGACTCAACCATTATAGGCACGACGGGTATTCCAACTCAATTTCATTACATTATAGGAACTGCAGGCACTGAAAGCAATATATAGGGAAAGGAGAGTTTGCTATTACATATGTATGATAACATGGTTTTCATGGTGCATTTCACCTAGAGGGGTATATCTCCCTCTTACTATTGTGACTAGTTTCAATCACTATTCCCTTGGGGTACGCACTTATTGCTTCGAAATGATTTTCTTTTCATTTCCAATTTCCAATAAGTTTGTGTACATTTTAAATTGACCATAAACTATAAATTATAATAGTGAAAAAAATAAAAAATAAAGTTTACTTTGAATATGAAAATAATCAAAGAGATGAATTGCTAAAACATGTTTTTTTTACCATAATTGACCTCATTTACATTGTTAAAAAAGATTCCCCTCTTCAATTATTGCAGTGTTCTTTAATGAAATCCAGGTTAAATTTTATTATAAAAAGATTATATACCAATACAAGATTAAGTTGTAGATTAATTTTAAAGTTTTAATTTTTATTAGAATTATGCCTTTTAGGTTATACGAGAGTAAATGTGATATGATAATTTCGGTATTCTTTTTACATTACATATTTCCTAGGTTATGGCCAATAACTCACTAATTAAAACATTCTCTTAAATTATTATTTTATATAACAATTTGTAGTATTTCTAGGTTAGAATTAGATATTACATTTAGTTCTATAGTTTATAAAAAATAGGTTAAGTAATTAACAATTTATTCATTAAGAAAAATATTTAATATTAGTAGATTTAATTTAGATTTTTATTCCATTATAAGTTTAGAATCATTGTAGCAATTTAGGGTGTTTGTTTTAATCACAACTTAGACTTCCTTATTATCTAGCTTAACATTTTTAGGGTTTGGGTTTGGTCTTAGTTATATAGTCAACATTATCAATTTCCTAGTTTCCTAGTTTTCTGTTGAAATGTGTTGTTAAAGATATATTCATAAATCTTTATCTGTTACTCAACTCGACTCATTGTATTGGGGATGAACCTTGATAAAGGTTTGTAATGTTGACATATCAAATGGAGTTTACAATTACCTTTGATACCACTCCTCAAGCCTATCAACCCAAAATTTAAGAGAAGAGATTGTAAATATGTTTTTTTGTCAAAATGACATTTTTGAATCATGTAAGGTTCACAAAGAGATTAAAGTATATAATAGTCCTTGTTTTTTTTGTCTAAACTCTTCACATAAATATAGGATGGAGTTTTGAAAAGATAATTGTGGAATCCCACTCAAACTTCTTCTTGTGTGAGATCCATATACTAGTAAGATCCACATTGAAGTTTGAAGGATACTTTTTCAATGTGTCCGAATAATAATTATATGCACCGAGTTTTGAAAACAGAAATGGGAATCCCTAACAATCCCTCTCATTTGATATCTAGATGTTAGTAGACTCAAGACTACAGTTTGTTGAATAAATTTTCAAGTGTTCTAATACTTAGGTTTATTATGGTGAAGACGATGCTTAGGTATTATGTGGAGTTTGAAATTGAATGGCTAGTTAGTCACAAACTGGGTCCATATGGACAAACATATCAATTAGCTTTGTGATGGTATTTGTAACTTTTTTTGGTTGTAAATGGAAATGTGGATTGGAAAAAACTTATGTTTTTAGTTGGAAAGATAATAATCCAATGATTTTAATAACATGTAGAAAAGTTCACTTCAAAACATGTAAAGGTAAAATGTCATGGAAAAGTTATTCTTCTAATTTTTTTACTTTTATGTTGTTTCTTTAAACCATTAGTTTTGGTAATGATCAAGTGGTCACAACAAGGATCAACAATTTTAAATCTCCAAGGGATGTACAATGTTAGAAGTACACTAGTTTTAGGTGGATACGTGGACAAAAATCATCTTTTTAGTTTTTGTTCTTAATGTTAGGAATCTCATGCCTAATCTCTTTTAGCCTTGTAACATAGCACTTCTAGTAGTGGAGCTCTTCTCAAAACAATTCTAGACGCTTTAGTACCCCATGAGGCTACTTTCATCCCTAATTTAATATTATTTATTCAGATAAGGTAGTGAGTAGTTCTCAGCTACTCTTATCACTTTGGCATGATAGGAAACAAAAATTTCCCTTTACAAAATAAATAGGCCAAAAAACAATGCAATACAAAAAACCAATACTTGTAACGGTTATCACTATGTTCACATTAACAAAACAAGTGCACCAATCTCTTTCTAAATGATTTTTTCCCCAATCTCATCTTCCATCACGGCTACATGTTCTTCATTCTCAACCTTTATTTTAGTCTCTCCTCCTCTATACTAACTCTTGAGTAACCCTAATAAAAATAATTTGGAGATGATAAATCACCATGTACATGGTTTACCTACTAATTCCATGTAAATGTTGAATCACTTGGGATTTCTTTTTATTGTCATTTTTTTCTATATACAGCTTTTAATAAATGATGAAATTTTGTTGTACACTTTCAAATGAAAATAATAATTTATTTTTACATGTCAATATTGAAGGGTTCAATTTCTCACAACCCTTCAAAGTGAGATGGGACCATGCCCTTCAAATTTGATCCCTGACTATGGGGCTAAGAGGCCATATGGATTACACATGTAATTATTGTTGAATTACACATAAACAGGCTCGTGCATGAATTTATTAAGGCGTAACATGTTTTACTATTTATAAATTGAGGCTACTTGCTAATCAAGAAAAACGTACAATAGTTTGACGTGTATTATAACATGATGGTCATGAAAACACTTTTAATGTTGCAATTTGTTGTTGTCGTGAGTCGTGACTACGTGCTTTTAACATGTGAACGATTTTATGACAAGTGGCGGCTTTCCAAATAACAGAAAATGCACAACAAAACCTCGTGAAACACATCGACGGAGAGGGTGAAACGTTGTAAAAAGTTGTTACCTTGGGCGAACAATATTCATTATGCAATAGAGTAATAAATGCTGCGGCGGCGTCGTTGGATCTCAAACAGGTTGAGATCCAATGACCCACAATGCTCCTGCCGCAACATTTATTACTCTGCTGCATGTAAAATATTTTTTGCCATTACCTTGAACTTATATAACACAAGAATCTGTGAAATCATAAAAAACTAATTTATGGATTTATTTGATTATTAATGGTTTTGTACATTTATTTATTTCTCTATATAAGTGGTCCAAAGTTAGGCCTAGAAATTGACGGTTTGTAGGAATTTTTTTTAATTTTTAAACGTATTTGACAGGTAAATAAAATTTTGAAAAGTTAATAACGACTTTCATGTAAATTTATAAAACTATTTTTTTGTAAATTCATAAAATGTAGATTTGATGCCCTTCCAATGAAATGAACTCATATTAGTTAAATGTAATGCATTGCCAAAGGATCTATAAATATTCAATGTTAATTAATTTATTGTGAAAATTGAAATAATTGTCAAATCAAATTGCAAAAGCTGGTTACAAATTCAATAAAATAATTCATAAAATGTAGATTTGATGCCCTTCCAATGAAATGAACTCATATTAGTTAAATGTAATGCATTGCCAAAGGATCTATAAATATTCAATGTTAATTAATTTATTGTGAAAATTGAAATAATTGTCAAATCAAATTGCAAAAGCTGGTTACAAATTAATTTTTGTAATCTAAAGTTTGAGGTGTACTTATTTTGCAGCTGGATCCACTTTATATAAAAATTCCCTATTAAACTACTCATGCTTTTATTTCATAGACAATTTGTCTGCAAAAACCCAGTGCACAAGGAAGAGGGGTCAAAGTAGAGTGTATGATTCCAACATGGAAACTGTATTCTCCTCTGGAATGTCAGTCTATGATCCTGCTGAGACCCAGTATACATGGAGGAGTCATTGGAAAAACCAATGCACAATTTCAGGTAAGGTTTTTTTGGTCCCTTAGGAAAACCAATGTACAATTTATGGTAAATTTGTTTGTTTCCTAAAAACATCTATGGACTTTTTTTGGTAAATTATTTTGAGTCATTGGAAAAACCAATGCACAATTTCAGGTAAGGTTTTTTTTGTCCCTTAGGAAAATCAATGTACAATTTATGGTAAATTTTGTTTCTTCCTAAAAACATCTATGCACATTTTTTGGTAAATTATTTTTCACCTGAGGAACCACTAGTATGTTCATATTTAAAGTTATACTTTCCTAATGTTTATATTTTTTTCCCTTAGTATGTTTCCCAACCATAAGATGTTAAGAAGAAGCCCTTTGTTTACTTTGAAGATTTGAATGGATATTTTTCTATTTGGGTAGCCATTGATTCGAACAACCCATGTTTTAAGTTCCAAGTTCAAAATCCCTTCCTGTCCATGCCTCTGCCATGAAGATAAATATTTAAATTGTTAGTGTCTATTCAAATGCACCACAACTTTCATGGTTAACAAAAATAGAAATCAATGTTTTATTAATCAAGGTTAACAAAAATAGAAATAACTGATATTTTAGCAATACATGTAGGAAATTAAAAACAAGACTTGTAGGTGTAGGCCTTAAGCTTTCCTACAGAAATGATGTGTGTGCGAAATAAGCTTTCCTCCCAAAAATGATACTTCCCCTTGTATGGGCAGTGGGTTTCTTTTGCTCCTACATGTTTCTTTTTAAATTGTACACAAACACAGGTACCCCATCTTCTTAATCTCTTTAATTTAGTTAGCCTTGTTCAAAAGTTGATGCCGAGAGGTGAACATTTTTGGAACCATGCGCTAGGGAGGAGAGGAACAGACTTGCAACAGTGTTATGGCCTCAGGTCTATGGCTTTGTTGTTATATATATTTAATAAAGAAAAATATAACTCAATACGTAAAATATATTTTATGGTTACCCTATTTATTCTATGATTTTTTTTCTATAATTTTTTTTGGTCGCTGCTTAATTCATCTAAAAAAATATAAGCACAAATACAAAAAATAGGTGGAGACCAAAATCTTCCCAACTATGCAAGTAATATGCAAGTAAGTCGGTGGATCACTAAGCATGTAATTGTAAAATTAACAAATAGGAATGTAAAAGAGTTTGACACTCATAAATATAAGTAAAACATAAAGTGAAGGGCATCAAAAATACGAAACAATCATGAAAATTTTGATTGACAGGCAGAGAAAATGTGAAATTCCAGGCCTGGCTGACTCGAAACATACAACAACTTGTAACATGTCTACATTTATTTACGATATTTTAGCCATGTAGTTGGGCTCATGAGTCATCATCAAACAAATGCCCAATTATTATTATGTCCCTGATGGAGGAACATTTATAAACAGGTGAGTGATATTAGTTTGCCCATACGAAATTTTTTTTTACCTAATATTTAACTTTACAAGAATTTAAAAATAATTATTTTTTTATTAAATTATGAATTTACAACATATTTTATTGGTAACTCAGTGGGTAACATCTTTCTTGGAAAACAAATTTGATTGGTAAATCAGTGGATGACATCTTCCTTGGAAAACACTCCCTCAACGTTGGTTGTGGAGGTGATGTAAGCCATTTTAATTAGTTTCAGGTGCATTTACGAACTCTATGTGGATTGCAAAGCTGATTTAATAAGGCAGGTGGGATCAATGGTTGTGTTGGCATCCAACGATCCATTCTACAAGTTCCACAACTACAACATTGACACGCCATATACAAACACCTTTCGGTCACATTTTGTACCGCACCTGTGATTAATGCAGATAAATGCAATTGTTTTGGTGTGTTGTGCGCCAAATGCATTGGTTGCCCAGAGTATTGAGCAATTCTTTTTCTCTTCAACAACTTTGGTGTAATAATAATCCTTAGAAGCATTTTTCTTGCTCTTCGGTACTAACTAAGGGGGATTTGCTCAGGATTTCTTGATGTGCCAAGAAAGGGATGGATAGCTCCATGAAATCTATGTGAGAAACAACAAGGTTTAACTCATTGAATATGTTAACTTAAGTCTAACTCTTAACGCAGGAAGGAAAATTCATGATCACAAGTTTTGCTGCTTCAAGAACCAGAAATTGAACAAGCTGGGTATCTTGAGTACCTTGGACTTCAAGAGTTGGATACATAAAGAGCCATGAATATCCACCTATAGTCATTCTGTGAGTAATGTCTATAGATTTGGAAATAGTTAGTCACAGAAAGCCATTACGAATCTATGTATGTTATCACAATTATAATTTCTTAAATTCATAACAAAAACCCGTAACAAATATGTATTTGTTAGCACAGGTGTAATGAGTTTGAACTAAATTCAGATGAGCAGTTATTGTTTTTGGAAAGCTAATACTTTACCCTTTCTCTACAATCACATAAGCCTTTTAATGCACTCACGTTGAATAAAATTGTACAACTATGTTATAGTTTCATGATTCTTTAAAAGATTAGATAGTTTCAATGAATATTTAGGAACCTTCTGCCATGGGAAGTGAATCTTGCAACGCCTTTTCGGTCAAGTGATTGTTTAAGTGAAATGTTTGTTTTATGTAAGCTTCACTAGTGAATATTTAATTAGAGAAATGTAAAATCACTCGCAAGATATTTGTGTGCTTTGCTACAGTTCGTATCCTTGTAATTATGTATTGTAATTCTAGGCATTCTATCGTTGTTTCTAGTCACATAGATAACCTTCCCTTTTTCCACATTCAAATAGATGTATGGAAATCACTATTACAGTTGTATCATTTGTTTTAACACTCATCACCCAGCTTTGAATCTCATGGTGATGTTTTGTGGCACGTGCAGTTGCCGTGTGAGATGTAGTGGTGGTGGAGAGGAGTTGTAAAAATGCAGGAAAAGAAACATACACCCTTTGTTGTGGTAGTGACAGGTGGGTTGTTTTCCAATATCAAAGTTATAGATAGTAAGGAGGAAGGAGATGGAGCATGAGCTTGAGAATCACAACAGGAGTAAACAATAATTATAATGATGAGAGGGGCAACGATGTATTGAGATTCTTTGAGAACATGGGGGAGCTTGCCACCAATTTGGGTGATTTTGTTTCAAAATTGTCGAAGGCAACTGTGAAGGAACGAAGAGGCTTTTGTAACGAATTTGTCTCAAGGAGCTTCTGTCATCGATGTTCTTGGGTGAGTAAAAGAAAACATCCATTAAATCAATTAGCCAGATGAGTGAACTTCTCTTTGTCTTTTGAAATCTATTCAAGTCTGTTGAATGTTTATGAAAACCTTCTATGTATTTTGCCAAAATACTAGGTTTCCTTTGGTTCGCATTGTAGAGATGGTTGAGAAAAAGAAAAAAAAATAGAAGTTGGAATTTTAAGGTTAGGGGTCCGTTTAAGATTTCCACCACAGTTGTCGCACAAGCTAGGAGCTAGATTCAATGCAAAATATTTGGTAGTTTCCTTTTGCATCCATTCATGCATTATTTTCCATGCTTTTTCAGTATCGACAATGCTCTTAGAGAACCCAAGGGTTACACATATATGTCGTTTTATTCATTTTCCTCTAGATGTATTGTGATATTGATGTTGAGGGACCTTATATTTTTTTTCATCAATTTTACTATGTATGTGTTGAGGGGCATCACCTTCAATTCGTCCATGTATTGCAATGCTATCAACGACCATAATTTTTCTCTTTTCCGATGGATTACAGTGATTTTAGTTGTTTTCTTTTTTTAAAGAGGATATTTATTTGGGTCATCGGTGGTTGTGTGTAGAATTTAATATTTTACAGTGCTTATCAACAAGGACTAGATTTGTCCGGTGATGCAATCATAGACAGGTTGAAGTGGAGTGGTTGTATGTGGCTTCTTGCCAAGCCCAACTTAGGATGTCTTCCTTATATGCCATGGAACAAAGATCCATATTTAATCTGCCTCAATCTTCACTGTGACCTGTGTTCCCTGGATTTATTCCTATTAAACCATGAAGCACAGGTCCATATTTGATCTATGTTAAAGACTAGACTTATTAAGTTGTTTGTTCCTTGGAAATTCAATCTTCAATTCATCTCAACCCTCGATTTTAACTAGGCTTAGACGTTGTTCCCAATTGTTATAATAAATCAATTATAAAAAAAAATATCGTTGCAATCTATTTCTCTCTCTCTTTCCGCACCGGTTGTGGTTCTTTAATTGGGAATCCTACAAATTTCCATCTCACTGAGTTATCTAATGATTCCTTGGCTCTTCTCGTCCATCAAGTCTTGAGCACCTTCGTTATGCTTCAATTGAGCTTGCCCTGACTCTTTGATGGGTGATGGAGTTGGTAAAAAAATGAGATTATTCATAGCGATAGATTTGGTAAAAATTCAAGAGGCGTCTTTCTCAACGCAAAGCAGAAATGGGTGTCTTTCACCGACGTGGTCGTTCCTATGGGAAATCGGTTTGACACCAAGATCCACTCGATGTTCTATGTGATTTATGCGAAATTTACACCCTCAATTTGGAAGATATGTTTATTTTAATTGTGATAACTCGTTCATCCAACTAAGATTGGGGAGTCTCCCCCTCTATCATTTGCAGAGATTATATGAATGCGTTCTTGTGTTGTTTTTTTATTTTAAGGCTATTGCATACAGTTTTGATAAAATTCGTGTTTTTTAATGTTAAATTAGTTAGACATCTTTTAGCGTTGGCTATATTGTTGATAAATTCTCTTAGACTAGTTAGAATTTCCTTCAATTTCCATATGCTTGATCCTTTTTTTATAATAAAAAGTTGGAAGGTTTTCTTTTAATAAGAATTGGCTTTTGAAATATCACATAGATAGTTGGGAATCATTGACTAATGTTGTATGTCTTTTAATTATTTTTTTAAATATGGTTCGGGTTCGTTTAGCATTATGGTGTGGAGA
>LPNX010371357.1:6658-18585 GCA_001517045.1 Pseudotsuga menziesii | reverse complement strand
TTGAAATTCTATTGGTTCTTGAATTCCAACTCACAAAAAATTATTTTGGCACGTTTTCTTATAAGGCCCATTTTAGACCCCAAATTTCCTCTAATGTGGGGTCTTTTATGATTTGCAAAGAAAATGGGAGTTCAAAATTTATAGGTTGTAGGCGATTTCAAGATAATAATTGACTAGTTCAATGGACTTTGAAATCTTTGCATTTTGCATCTTCTTCTTGGCTGAGAAGGATTATGGAGATTAAAGAATCTTTCTCTTCGATTTCCTTCTCACATATTTAACGTGAGTTCAATGTAGATGCTGATGGGTTATCCAAGGAAGTGGTGGGCATCGTGGATGGTTCTATATATTTTGAAGAGTCTATTGTGGATGTTCCTATTGACAATGGAAGTGTTTTGTTTCTCTAAGTCCACTCTTGTGAGGGATTGTTGGCTTCCATTGTTGATAGAATTTTGAAAAAGTTTTAAAGTCTATGTCTTTTGAGAATATGTCAGATTATAGTGCAGAAAAGGGTGCTATGATAGACTAATATGTTTGGGAAGTTGTTTGATAATTTTGTATAATGGGGTTTCACTGTAATGCCTTAATGATGATCACAATGATGTAACTTTGATTCTTCTATGAATATCACGTTATCTCCTTTTTTTGGCTTGAAAAAAAAATACAATTTTTTAGATACATTTAACATTAAACAACTCTCAAATCTTGGTGTAAAATTCCACTTTATTAATAATACCAGAAAATTTGATATTAATGTATTATATCTACTTTGTTTCATCTCTTTATATTTTACAAACATCAAAAATAATTATTATAAAATATCACCCATATTTCATATCTGAAATGAGTTCTTACTTATGTAGATCTTATCAAAATATTCAAAATCAAAATTGTAGCTTTTATGAGAAAAAACCAATTGTCAATCTTCACATATAGTCAAGTACCGCCATATTTTCTTCTACATCACCATTTTTGTTTCTTGTGTAAGTTATAAAACCTGTAGATAACATAATACTAACCTTTGAGAGTAAATCACTATGCTCGATATGTTCTCTGAATATATGGCGTATTCTGAACAAATTAAAATCCCCTGCCAAATCCTTAAATATATTCCTTATTCCGTACAAATTGTTATTCTATAGCTGCTTTGTTCCTTTCATCCAATTATCCAGTCTACCGCTACTTTGTTCCTTTCATCCAATCATCAAATCTACCACTACTAACGAATCTCTAAACACATAAATTCTTTCACATTTTCCCCAATAACTAACTTGAGTAAATTTCTTAATCCTAGGCACTCAACCCTACTATTAGAACCACAGCCATTGTTTCTGTTGAATGCATTACTGTGAAATTCTGATAATTGTAGAGTACCTCCCAATCCACAAATTATTTCCTCCCCTTGACATTTCCTATCAAAAAACCCAACAACTCTTTTTATCAATGCATAAATCTTTAAGTTTTCTCAACTTTGGTTCATTTTCCTTTTCTTTAAAAAACTTAGACATAGCCAAGACTTGTGCAATTACCTCGAATGAGTAATTTTGTCAATCTTCAAAAATCCTTTCATTTGTTGTAGACCAAATTCCCCAAACCACTGGAAGAGTAAAACACTTTAAAAGTCTTAATTCTAGTTTCCTAAACCATTGCTCAAGATAGTCCACTATAGAATCTACTTCCCACACATTTCCAAGCTAAAAACAGTGAATAAAAAGTTGCGTGCCTCTATTTATTCTGCACATCTACACATAACACAATAGCTCGGGCCCTCAAAGTTTACCTTCCACAAATTATCCCACATAAGAGTTTTCCCTTTTAGAAGTAACCACATAAAAAAATTGCATTTATGCATAGCCTTCGTTTTCCATAATGTTGACCACCACCAATGTTTATGTTCTTCCATTCCATCACAAAAAATTGTATAATCTTGTCAAACTGTGAAATTCCTCCCACATGATTTCTTCTCCATATTAAACTATCAACTTCTTCATTTAGTCTAACGGGACTACATCTCATTTTTTCTAGCCAACAGTCACATTCTATCTTCCATCTCTAATCTAAACACGAGGATTCTGCAAGATTCCATCCTTGTTTTAGAGTTGATTCTTCTTTTGTCTCCACTACATATTTTACAACTACTATTCCTCGTCCATTTAAATAATTTATCAAGTCATTTGACAAGAACACATGATGCCCTCAACCCATAGTTCAATCCTCCCGAATTAAATCCCTTGACCCATATCCCAATCTCCAAGCAAGCAAGTCACCTACAATCATAATTTGAGTTGCACTGCATAGCATAGAGATAATTCCATGTAGTGAAAAGTGTCAGTATGAGAGATTGACAAGGATTGGGATAACAAGCGGGATCATAGGAAACCAAGGAAGAATTGGAAAAAGGATAATGCTACATACCTAAAGAAGAAGGAAAAGATGAGTCATTTTAATTAGGCTAGGATTAGTGAGAAGACAATGGACCTAGAATAGTTTTTAATACACCTTCTCACCTAGGGGTGACCATTATATATTGTAAAGGTTTAAGCCTACATATGGTGATGTTGGTTGATAATTGTTGCTCATTTGATATCTGATAGATAATATTACTTGATTAGTATTATAGGATGTACTACGTTTTTTTATGTATTTGATCATACTTAACATCAATGGAAGAAAACCCACTTTAAAAATTAGTGATTTCCCTTTATTTGTATGGTGATAATGTTGGTTTTTACTTTTTAGCAACAATATTTAGAAATGAGATGGATTCTATGTTATTCATGTTGCATACACGAGTATAATATTTAGAATGGAATGTGTCTCTTTCTAGTTTTCCTATTTTAATAAACAAAACAACGGATTGGAAATCCCAACTTAGCTAACACAACTATTAGTTGTTAATTCGATGTTTCACACACCACATTATTTATAGTCCCAACATAGTGATTTGGGTGAGATCTTCCCCTCCTTGGGAATTAAATATGCTAGTGCTTAGACACAATAGATCCCTTATATTGGACACCTAAAATCACGATAATTATTTTCTTCGCCATAAGGGGGCCTTTCCAACTCCTCCATGAAACCTTCCAACTCAATGTGTAGTCCTCTATTGTGGCTATGCCAAGCCCTATCGATACTTGTATTAACAAATTAAAGACATAATTACTAATAAAATGTAAATTTTATTTTCTTGTTACCAATTTTAATTTGTCCACTAAAGAGAGAGTTATACCTACATCTTTTATTTTCAACTATATTAAATTGTAAAATATATTTTATTTCTCTAGTTACAATAAAGAACTCAAACATCAAGTTCTTTAGATTTTAAAATTTTCTATTTTTTTTTCTTTTCCATCCTTTATTGATCACAAATGCTAATTAAAGTAAAATTTCATTGGTGAGAGCAAGCTAATCATGGTCTTTGATGACGCATTAGTGGAAATGCAAACATGGAAAAACAACAATCTATTGATTTGGATGGATGATTTGAAGTACTTTAATAATGAAATTTTAATATGGTGTAAGAAAATGAAATGTATGAAATAAGTTATCTTTGTAAATATATAATTTTTATTTATTGATTTTTTGTATAAATATGTTAAATTCAAGCTTTTATGACATTGGTATGTTATTTACCAGGCAAATCATGATGCGAATGTCACCTTTAGTGCAAGTGTTGAGTACCTAAATGATGGAATTTCATTACAATTTCTTGTAAAATTGTAGATGAAGGGGATAAAGAGATTTTGTTGGAAGCAAGATATATCCCGGTGTCAAAAAGGATTCATTTAGCTGAGGGTGATTCTAACAATGCAGAGGTTTTGGATGGGGCTCTTAGAGCACAAAATCCCTATGTGGAGGTTCCTCAATGATTTGTATCCCTTTCAATATTAGGGGCTTGGTGGATAACTCTAAATTTCGTGCCCTCAAAAATTTTCTTTTGAATAACAAAGCTGACATTAACTTTATCCAATAAACTATGCCCGTGGGCACTAAAGCTTGTGAATTCTTTCTAAAAATATTAAAAGACTGGGAATATTGTTCAATTGATGTAGCAAGGCTTTCAGGAGGGACGGTTGCTACTTGGAACCCTTTGACGTGCTCCTTCAAGTTGTTTAGAACATGTGTTGGGATCTTGTTGAAAGGGAATTTTTTGGGTTTTTAAAAACATATGCACTTAATTAATGTGTATGCCCCCTATAATGACAGAAGGAAGTTTTGGGATAGAATTCATGATAGTGGTTTACTAAGCCTTGATAATCTGGTTCTAGCACGTGATCTTACTTTGACTCTCCACTCTTTTGAAAGCTAGGGAACTATCCATTCTTCAGATCCATTGGAGGAATATTTTGTGGAGTTGTTCAATAAATATTAGTTAGTTGATATTGCCCCTTCCAAAATTACTCCTACTTGGAGAAGCAAAAAAGTGGGGGGTGGGGTGTGTAAAAGGATTGACCGATTTCTTTTGAAGGAAGCTCTGGTGGATTTCAGTACTAATTATAAATCATGGGTCTTCCATAATAACATCTCTAATCACTTTCCTATAGCTCTTCACCTTGATCATGAATCCATTGGATACTTGCAGACCCTTCAAATTTAACCATTACTGGCTTAAAAATGAAGATTCCTTCCAAATGGTTAGGGTTTTTTGGGATAATATTTATTGTCCAGGAAATATAAATGTAACGGGTCTTTTCATTTATAAATTGAGGATTCTTAAGAAGGAATTTCTTAGTTGGACCAAAAGGAAAAGAATTGAAAACATAGCCACTTTAAACAGATTGAATATGATATTTCTGAACTGTTCTTGTCAAATTTATCAGGGTCATACTCGGCTGAAGATATAGACAAAATTTCTGGTCTGATAAGTTCACGGGATGAGATCCTTCTGAAAAATGAAGAGAAATTAAGGCTCATAAGTAGAGCTATTTGGCTTGAGGCAGGTGACAAGAATATGAATTTTTTTCATAACTTTGCTTCTTTTCGTAGGAATTTAAACTGGATATGGGAAGTTTGTGATGAATTTGGTAATTTAACTTGTTATCAAGATAAGATAAAAGTTGTTGTAGAAGCACATTTCAAATTCCTCTTCAAATATCAGAAAAAAAAAAAAAAAAAAAAAAAAAAACCCTAATTGGTAATCAACTTAAAGTGCTTGAGCATTTCCCCTCTTTTTTTACTAAGGAAGAAGGTATGGAGGTGGGTAAAGAAATCACTATTGACGAAGTCTAGAAGGTAATATCTAAGTTTTCCAAGGAAAAAATTCCTGGACTTGATGGGTGAACAATCGATTTTTTCTAGGTTTTCTTCAACATTTTAGGAAGCGATTTACTAGATGTTGCAGAACTCTCTAAAAAGAAGGGTTATATGTCAGGTTCTCTTATTGTAACCTTCATCACTTTGATTCCAAAAAAGGACTCTCCTGAGACTTTCTCAGATTTTAGGCTTATTTCCCTCTGTAATTTGGTCTACAAAATGGTGACTAAGATAATTGCATACAGAATAAAGCCTATGCTCTCTAAATACATATCAAACGAACAATTTGGATTTTTAGACAATAGATAGATATTTGATGCTATTGGTACCACACAGGAGTTTTTACACTCTATTAAGACAAAAAAATTAAGTTCGGTGATAATGAAGCATAATTTAGTAAAGCCCTGCAATAAAGTTAATTGGGATTTTCTCAGGTTGGTACTTCTTCATGTTGATATTCCTGGACATGTTATGAAATGGATAATGGCTTGTGTCTCTTCTGCTAATTTTATAGTTCTAATCAACGGTTCCCCGACATCATTTTTCAAGAGCTCTAGAGGCTTGAGACATGGATTCCCTCTCTCTTTTTTATTATTCTTACTTATGATTGAAGGTCTTAGCAAATTAATTTCAAAAGCTCGCGATGAAGGAAAACTTTCAAGTATAAAATTTTCAAATGATATCATTATTTCTCACTTACTTTTCGTTGATGATGTTATTCTCTTTAGACTGGATAATATCAAAGAATGGAAGATTATGCATACTCTTTTGGATCTCTTCTGCAATGCTACAGGTTTGGAAGTCAATATTGAAAAGTCCTGCTCCTATATTCATAAGATTCAACTAGAATATTTAATGGAATTGAAGACTCTTTTTTTTAGTTTAAGGTAAAGCAGATGGAAATTAGATTAAAAAATTTGGGGTTTTTCCTAAAACCTATCAGCTATAGAGTTAAAGATTGGTTTTGTCTTATTGAGAAGATTGAAAAGAGGATTTCAATTTGGGCTTTTAGATTTCTCTCTTTAGGAGGAAGGTTTACTTTAATCAAATCTACTTTGCAAAGCATACATTTTTACTGGTGTTCTCTGCTTAAGCTCTCAGCTTCCATTATCAACTCCATCAAGAACATTTTTTTTCACTTTTTATGGTCAGGTTTGGGTTCACAGAGAAAATTTCATTTGTCTCCTTAAGAAACTTTGTCTACTCCAACTCATCAGGGAGGATGGGGTATAAATAATCTATCATTATTTAAATCCGCTCTTTGTTTAAAATCTCAATGGAGATGTCTCTTCGATCATAGTTTGTGGAGTGAAGTGGTGAAAACAAAGTATCTGGAGAATATTTCAATGGGCACTTGGATTAGAAACTCGGTCTTTGATACTACTTGTATCTCAATGATCTAGAATAGCTTTCTCA
Source organism: Pseudotsuga menziesii (assembly GCA_001517045.1). Classification (NCBI taxonomy): domain Eukaryota; kingdom Viridiplantae; phylum Streptophyta; class Pinopsida; order Pinales; family Pinaceae; genus Pseudotsuga; species Pseudotsuga menziesii. The sequence goes on along the minus strand of LPNX010371357.1, from coordinate 11,916 downwards.
AAGTTATACATTGGCTGAAGAAAAGGATTTGTTGGAATATAGGAAATGGAAAAAATATACTCACTGATATTGATCCTTTTGTAGGAGACAATGACTATCCATATTTTCTAGTAGAAATTAAAGAGCACCTCACCTGGATTAACATGAAGACCTTGGATTTTTTGAAGAGACCTAAATGGGTTTTCCTAAAAGGGGGCTATTGGTTGAATGCCATAGATCTGGGACTCAATGGAATCTAGGTTGTTCAGTGGGAAACCGTCACTGATAAATTGAATTCTACTAGAATTAAACTCAATTCTGAGAGTGATACTCTACTTCCCGTAAACAAAAAACATGGGATCATTACAACCAAACTGGCTTATGAGTATATAATCAAGAATGGTACAAAATCAGAGCAAAGATGGTGGTATAAATGGTTGTGGAAATGGAATATTCTCCCAAATATGAAATTTTTTTGGTGGCTCACTTTTAAGGATAAAATACTTACCTGGCAAAATATGTTGAAAAGGGGGTGGCAAGGCCCAAGCTTCTGCCCTCTTTGTAGGAAAAGTGATGAAACGGGATTCCACTTTTTTGTGGATTGTAATTAATGTTTATAGGTTTGGAAAATTGTTAAAGAATGTTTAGGCATTAGTACAGACTCGGGTGCTGAAAAATTTGGAGAATTATTTTTCCAATTGGTTTCAAAATGAAGTATCTTACAATCTTCTGCCTATTTTCATCTATTGGTCTATTTAGCTCATAAGGAATCAAGCATTTTTTCTGGAGTCAAAGCCCATTGCACTTATATGTGGAATTAAAGGCATAAATATTTTCCAGGATTATGAGAAAACTATTAGCAACATAAAATTCAAAAAACTTTGTCCTCATGTTGATGTTGCCTCTGGTGTTGTTGGTTATTTTTATGGAGCCTCTAACCTCAACCATTGTGGTTGTGGCATGGTTCTAGTAGTAAACAAGGATCAATTTTTTCATCTCTGTATGGGTGGAGGACTGGATCCAACACAAGAGTCGTGCTTCTAAGCTTATTTGGGCTCCTTCTTTTTGCTTCCCTTATTGGTATTTCAGATATCAGTGTTTTTCAAGACTCCAAGGTCTTAATCAATTCATTAAATGGTTCTTCAAACCTACAAGTGTTATTACTTAAACATTGGATTCAGAAATTTCAAGATATCAGAAGAACCTTTGAACATATCTCTTTCAAGCATATTTCCAGGTGTTCAAATACATTTGCGGATGCACTTTCCAAAACAATTATTTCTCTTAAATTTGGCTTTGTTAGGTTTCAAGAATTTATGGATGGGTTTTTTATCCAAGAAGGCGAAATAGATGTCCTTGAGTTGATGTACCTTTGACTAGATGAGACTTTGGTCATTTTTTGTCTAGTTGGGCTATTTTTGGTCTTTCTGATAGTTAGATCCTTCATGAACAAAAGGTTTTTTTTTAAGGAAAACTATCTAAAAAGATGTTTGACAAATGTAGCTTTTTTTAATTTCCATGATTAATAAAATAACAAGAAATGTCTTTGAAAAAAAAATTACATCTAGAAAAATTTGATCTCTTCAAACTTGATTTAAATCCCATTTTAAAATAAATCTGTAATATAATTTAAATCAAATTACAATAAAATAACTTTAAGCAAAACCAACTTTTAATATCTAACTATTTTAATTCCCTCTACCTCTCATCAACATGGCCATTTCTCTTTATCTTTAAAATCACACAAACCAAAACCAACTTTCAATATCTAACTATTATGATCCCCTATATTGAACATGACCATTTCCCTATGCCCCACCAGAAAAACCAAAAGTGCAAGAAAATTCTAATTTAAATTAAATAGACAAAGTAAATTATCTCTATTATTTATAATCAATTTCACAAAACTAGAGTCGTTTTCTCTCTTTTATCTTTCAATCCACACTCGTCAAAGCCACGGGGGGTTCACTTGGTGAACTTCTTACATAACACGACCGTTCATAGGACATTAAATAATATCCCTAATTTCACTAAATATTGGAAATTTCCTCCTAAAATTGTATTATTGAACCCCCCTCCTAATATACCTTTCCAATAAGAAAACCCCTAGTTTCCCCATATATTGTAAATATCCATTTTTATCAACCCATTTTTAGTACCCCCTATATATCATATTATCATGTTGTAACAAACATGAGCCCTAACACATCTTAGTATTAAAAAACATGATGCTAAATAAAATAACAATATAATGCTAATAATGATCCCATTGGGATCGATGATCGAGTGATCAATTTGCAGCATTGGATACTGGAATACACAACAAATTATTAATGGGGAAGGAAAAATGCATAAAAGACAACCTAGTAAAGAGATCAATGTAACAAAGAATGTAAAATGCAGATAGTCCAATCATCAGTGTAATGCTTAGAAAATATGAGAATTGAAAATGTTTCACACCACAACCTACCAATCTACCAATTTTATATCATGTAAATACAAGTATAGCCATAAAGAGCTCATTTTTTCTATAAGCTCAATAAATTAAACTTCTTAAAAATGTCAAAATTGAAACCCTTTCATGGATGGACTTCCCTACCTACCTATTAAAACAAGCATCATTGATGTTTGAACCCAAATGAGCATAGAAAGTTCCTCTTACTTTCCAATAACACCATATGATTATGTGCATAGCTTGGATTTGGGTCATTCACAAGTTGCAATGAATTTCCTCCACTTCCTCTACATTTATTCGTGCATTCGCGTAGTCAAGGGAAATAACAACATTTAGTTACATTTTCTTGGGTTATATGTAGTTTTTTTAATCTTTATGGGAGAGGGAAAAATATCCATTGTTAAGTTTTAAGCATGCAATAGTTATAAACTTATGTGATCCCATTTTATGGTAACGATAACACATAGGGTATGTAAATAAGGATTTAGATTTTGAACTATGCTCATGTCAGTTCCAATACAATATTAAGACAGATGACTTGCATATAAGAATTGAAATTACAATTACGAATGTTCCAAATATAACTCAATAAAAGAATAAAAAAGGTTGAAAGAAATAATTAGTCAAGAAATATTGATCTAACTTTTCTTGGTTCTAGTGAGCCAAGAAATATTTATCTCAATTTTCTTGGTCGTGGAGCAAGGTTTGATTGATCCTCAATACCCATCTAAACCCCAACCTAAAAAGTTGTTCTAAAAAAAGAAGAATTGATAAGTCCTATGATTTGGAGGTATAAATATAGCCTACGATTTGGATTATTTCTTGGCAACATTTAGGACTAATATGAATCCATCCCATGGTTTAGATGTATCCATCTAGCATGTGTTTTGGATTTTATTCCTTAGCAAAACCAATGACTAATATGAATCCAACCCGCAATTTGGAGGTATGAATCCATCCCACGATTTGGAGGTTATTCCTCATCCCACCCCCCTTGACCCTTAGCAAAACCTATGACTAATATGAATCCAACCCGCAATTTGGAGGTATGAATCCATCCCATGATTTGGAGGTTATTCCTCATCCCACCCCCTTGACCCCTAAATACGAAGCAATATATTAATGAGTTTTTTTAGGAGTATTCAAACCCCCAATATGAATGAACGTGATATGATATTTCCTTGCTAGTGAATCCCCGTGGTCAAAGCCAACTTCCAATATATAACAGTTTTTCCCACTAGCTTTTGCATGAAGGGTTTAACTACTAGCATATAGATCCAGTGGATCTATCAAGTATTGAGAAGGATCCAATTTCTCCAGGTGTACATTTTTTACCATTTGGATCCCTCTTGGTACTTGATAGATGTGAGTTTAAAATAGATTTATGTTAGTTTAATTTTCTTTATATTTTATTTAAGTTGATATGTTAATCATATTTTTCATTTTTTATTTATATAGGTTAGCACATATTAGGTTGGAGAACACTCACTTCTTTGGTTGCAACAACAAAATTGTCAAAGTAAACCATTTCTCTTTATAATCAATTTACACCAACTACGGTTGTTTTATCTTTTGTCCTTAATGTTACACCAAGTCACCAACCAAAACCTAACTTATACTAAATCACCAAAATAAAACAACCAATCACATGTGCTATGTTATTTTGTTTAACCTTCACAACTAGAAGACTCTTGATACTAGTTGTTAAAATCACAAGTTACTTAACTATTGGATGTAACTTGGGTGTTCTAAAAGAATTGTTACCCTCCTACCCACGATTTAATTTTTGTAAGTGACATGATGCTCTTGTAAGCCCATATGTAATGTTTGATAAGGTTTTGTGGAGCCCCTTTATAATAAATGTGTTGATAATGTAAGATGACAATACCTTAATTCATGTTTGAATAACATGTTGATATTTTCTATACAATAACTTAGAAAAATTTACTTACGATCACCCCCCTATGCCCAACCTGACAAAGTGCATGAAGATTCCAACTTCTGTGAAATTACCACACAAAAACACACGCCAACCATGAAGATTGACATTGCATAAAGTTCTAACTTCTGTGAAATTGCGAAGAAAATGCCAACCTTGAAAATGGTGGGGAATTTCAAATGGCGGATACCCGGCAATTTTGCCGGTAACAATCAAAATCTGAAACGTTTTCTGTATTCTAAGCCAGATTTTGACGGTGTCTGTAAAATCTTAGCTGTATTTGACGAGTAATTCACCCATGATGGACATTTACCCGAGGCTGGGACTCACGATTGCGTCCCGTGGCAACAATAACCGTGGTACGAGTCTCTAAAGTCACACCATGAGATTCCAGCCATACTTATTACTGACCCTGAAAATTGTCAATGAATGAAGATTCCACCTTCTGTTAAATTCCTGGAAAAAATATGCAAAGTGCCAACCATGAAAATTGACAGTGCATGAAAGTTCCAAACTTGCAACTTCTGTGAAATTGCCAACCATTAAAGTAGTAGCCAGTAGTCACGCTTGCTTTTTCTTCTGTCCAGCGCAGACAACAACAGTGGTACGGGTCTCTAAAGTCTCACCAAACCAGTCATGGTTACTTTTTCTTCGGTCCAGAGCTGCCAGACAACAACCGTAGTACGGATCATTCAAGTCATACCAACTATACCGAACTTGTAAAATCTAACTAAACCTAACTTGTAATATCTGATTTTGTTTTTTCTGGCTGTTTCTTTACAATCTTCCCCTCTATGGACCAGTCGCCACCGCCATTTCTCTTTGCTCTGAGTCACCGGACTTCATACGAGAGATATGCATTATATATATATATGTGGCCAGTAG
>LPNX010371346.1:504356-519605 GCA_001517045.1 Pseudotsuga menziesii | reverse complement strand
TATCCCTACCTGTCGAAGACAAATCTGAGAACACATCTCGAGCCCCTGACATGTGACTCGATGCTCCACTGTCTATGTACCAAGTAGTGGGAATGGATGAGCCCGCCTGTCCTGCTAACAATGAGTGCTCAATCTCCTGATCCATATCCATGCTGGTGGCTAAGGTGACTCTCTCTCTCTCAGTATGACCAGCATAAAGGGAAAACTCCCTCTGAAAGGCAGCACTAAACTCATCAACCTCGGCTGAGGCTGCAGTCTGCTGTCCCTGTCCCTTCTTCTTCTTCTTGCTTGGACACTGTGAGGCATAGTGTCCAAACGCCTGGCATTCATAGCACTTGATTTTACTCAAGTCCTTCTTCTGTCCACTCTGTTGTCCCTGCTGCTGCTGAAACTTGGCCCCACCCTTCTTGGGGCCCTTCTTCTTCTTCCCCTTGGCTGCCAAAGCCACATCCTCATCATCTCCCCCTCTGTGAGAGCTGCTACCAAGTACGAGACCCCTCCTGGTCTCCTCCTGTACAAAATCATCCCATAGCCTCTCCCAACTAGGTAGGTTCTCCCTACCCACAATAGCCTGCACAAAAGCACCCTAGGGCTTTGAAGCCCCGTTCACCGCTGTCCGCACAAGCTCTGTAGGGGCAACCACCTCCCCAACTGCTGCAAGCTCATCCTTGACAGCAGATATCCTGGTAAGGTAAGCTGTGACTCCCTCTCCTCCATTCATCCTGATACTCTTGAGTTTCTCCCTAAGAACCATTTTCCGGTTCTCATTGGAGCTCTCATACAGGCCAATCAATGAAGTCCACATCTCATGTGCTTTGTCTTTACCTGAAATGTGAGGAATGATGTGATCTTTCACTGCATCAAGAATAATCCTTCTAGCTTTGCAGTCCTTCTTGTTGAAGGCAGCTAGAACTGTAGCGTCTGTAGGAATGACTATGGGGTTTGTAGTGGTGTTCCTCACCACATCTGGCCATAGCTGATGCTCCTCCAATAACAACAAAATCCTAGCCTTCCATGGAACAAAATTACCTGTCCCATCCAACCTATCCTCCAACCTCAATCCGGTAGCCATATAAACAACAACTCAGCAAAAATAACCACTGACAGAAGCAAGTACTAACACAAATCTGAATGCTGCAAATTTTCTGTGTGAATGTTAACCTCACTGTTTCAGCCCCCTTTGCTCTGATACCATGTTGAAAACCCTTGTTTGACAGCTTGCTAGTTTAATGAACAATTTCTTGAATTTCACTTCAGCCGGTTATGCATAGGCTTGAAGTTACTTATGAAATTTCTCTGAACAATTTAAACACGCTGAAAACAACTAATAGGCTGTAAATAAACACATGCACACCATAAAATTTGATACAGTAATTTTTGGCAAATTTTCCCTGGAAAAACCCCCACGGGGAAAACCAGTTTGAGATGAGAGCTTTTATTATTTCTTCAGTAAAATGTAGGACAAAAAATGAAAGATGAAAATACAACTTATCTCCACCAGAATTTCTCTCAGCAATAAATGCACATGTACAGCAAACCCTGACCGTACATCTCCTCGAATTTCGTGCCAAATCAGACAGCAGGCCGTACACCAGATCAGTCGTACAGGATCCTCGAAATTCGTGCCCTAATTATTGCAGTCCGTACACAGTCCGTACAACATTAATTACAGCCGTACTTACCTCAAAATCTGTGCCGAAATTTACTCATCCGTACACAGTCCGTACTCCTCGGGATCCGTGCAGCATTTAATGCACTGACAGCAGACCGTACACCTCGAAAATCGTGCAGATCAGCCGTACTTCCTCCTCGAAAATCGTGCCAATAAATGCAGCCGTACTCTGGCAATTAAAGCAGTCGTACACCAGCAATTAATGTGGCCGTACACCTCGGGAACCGTGCAAGCAAAACACTGAATTCTTCAGCTTCAAACCCTAACCTGGAATTTGACCTCCTTGAGCAAAATCGACCTCCTTGAGCTCTCTCTTCTCCTTCACTTGAAAAATGAACAAGTCAACTCACTTTTTCCTCCCTCACCCCTTTTTATAATTTCCAAGTGAGAGTGAAATTATCATTTATTTATTTCCCATAAATAAATTCACTCACTCACTTACTTTATTAAAAGGTGACTATAGTCATAAAATCACATTTAAGTGACTTTAATGTGAGGGTCACATTTTTCCCTCTTAAGTGACTTAGGCAAAATAAAGCCACTTAGGGAACATCTGACTAGGTACAAAAATCAACACTCCTAGCTCCTTCGTTTAGGCTAACTCCTAACGAAGCCAAGGGGGGTAGTCCCTACAAAAGAGTTTCTATGGCTATTAAGTTATTAAAGTGTTTTAAAAGGTTGCACATGCGGATGAGTGTTGTTTAGGAGTTATTGTGATTTAAAGGTGCTTGTTTATTATGAGTTTGACAAATAAATCAAAGCAATCCACGTTGCTAGCAAGAGATTAAAAGATAAGTAATGATTCCAGACTTAATTAATTATGCATTCACAGATAGAAGTTAAAACAGGCCACAGACAATTGATCAATATAAAATAATTATGCAGATTAAAAAGGACCAGTGCCTTATGGAGTCAAAGTACTGAAATGCGCAAAGAATTAAATAACAAGTCTAGAAGTCAAACTAGTGAATCTTAGGTTGTGCGAGTGCTCTTGGTAGATTTTAAGAATTTTAAGTGCTCTTGATTAGGGTGTCAACGAAGGTTTGTCAAAAAGTCGGGAGAATGTTCCAAGTTCAATCCGTTGAAGACATGATGGGCCCGCCCAGTATCCCAGGCTGGTATCGCAAAGATTGACCAGCTAGCTGAGAAGCTTAGACAACGAGCGTTTCGGCGCCTCTACTAAGAAGTACTTTAGAAAATTCCCTACAATGCCGGTGCGTTGGTTACATGGTTTAAATTTTATTAAGTTTTTCTTGCAAGATTAGAAATCCAGTGCCATTTCTGGGTACTCCGATTTTGAGGTCGGTCAGAGCATACTCCGGCAAGGAGAAAACGAAGTTAATTAATTAGGGGGTGTGCGTTGCAAATTTTATTAAGTTGATTGATTAAAACTCTCCGACAGAGAGCACTCTTGACCCCGTCTTGTGACAGTGGTTCAAGAGACTTAACTAAAGTAAAATGCCTAATGCAAGGATATGCAATTCTACGTATACTCTCCGATAGAGAGTTCTCTTGACTTGTGTTACTGCAAGTTCAAGAGACTTAATTAATTTGTTAAAACTAAAAGAAGCACAAAGATCTAAACCACCCAAGAGTCTCTTTCAGGCTTTTTAGGGCCCTAATTGGGAAAGCAAGGGGGTAAGCAAAACTCTATCAAAAAATAAAGAAGCAATGCATTAACCAAGTAAATAATCAGAGAGACATTTCACTTCATTTTTCATGGATGATAATCTAATCAACAATTAATCAAACAGATTTTTCTTTTTCTGATAACTTTTAAGCAAGCAAAAATGAAACCAAGCCTAATCTAGCATGAGAACAGCTTGCATAAGAGGAACTAGCAAGAATATACTAATGAAATCAAATCTAACTAAGCCTTTTAACAAATTGAAACTAATTACGCTATTCTACTTTCACCATTTATTTATCTTGCAAGTATAAAGCAAATTGAAAGAAAATGAAATATGGACAATGGCGATACAAGCTTCCCCCAAATGGGGGAAGTGGAGTGTGGGAGCCTTAATCCCACTTGCTTTTTTATTAATTCTTTACAATGCCTTTCTTTTGATGCTTTCTTGCTTTTTTGCTATCTTTGGAAGGCTTCCGGATTGAGCTGAGAAAGGGGAATGAAGAAAGGGGGATAATGAGTCTTTTTTAAGCTTTGAATCTTCAATTTTTTGCCAGCACTTCCGCTGTACCTGTCACAAAAGTAAAAAATCAGCAAGCTAACAATACTAAAAAGTGATAGGAAAGACAATGCAAAAATTAAAAAAATTGTACTTAGAAAAATTTTGGAAATTTTGCATGGAAAGTACAAACTTCTTCCTAGATCTAATGAATAATATTAGATCTAACACGGCCTAAAGAAGTTAGATCTAAATATAAACAATGAAAGAGTGGATCTACTTCTTAAGCAATGCAAAACAAGAAAAAGGAAAGGGTAAAGAAGAAGGGGTTCTTGTGGATGGAACACAAGAGCAGAAGAGAAGTTTACAGCTTTCTTTTGTAAGAGAAGAATACGATCTGTGTAGGTCCTGCAATCACAAAGTGTTAAACAAAGGGGTTGCTTGAAGCTTGGGCTAGATGTAGCTAAACTCACACCCTTCTTCAACCTGTGAAACCTAATAACACCAAAACTCAAACACAAAGTGAGATCAAATCATATGAAAGTATGCTAAGAGAATTAAATCAGGATCAACACTACGTATTACTGACTACTCATGTTCATCAAGATTCTAATTTACTTTGCATAAATAATCAACTTGAAACATCAAATGATTACTCTACCGTGCCAACAGTGGCCCTCTTGAGCTTTAACAAAATAAAATTGATCTCATTCAAAGTATTTAAAAGCAAAGGGTTAGAAGCAATGTCACCTCAACCATGAAATGTATACCACATGCAAAGAGCTCATAGACCTCCATAGTTGAAATTCTTATTAAAAATTCAAAGCAAAGCCTGATACAATTTCTACAGAGTAACTCTGCCACAAAAGTTCTATACTGATAGAGCTAAAGAAGCCTCTATTTATACAATGAGAGAAGACCCAAAACCCTAAAACCAAACTAAGAGTAACACCGGAGTAATTGAATGAGCTCGGCATGATGATTTGGAGTTGAACTGAGTTGTAACTGAGTGCTTGAGTAATGAGGGGGGGTGAGGTGGCTCATCCTCCCTCGTAATCATCACCCAACCAATAGATAACCCACACTTAAACCAAAAACGGATTTGACCAAAGAGGGCAAATTTCTGACTGATAGTTCAACTGCTACACTCCGATACTTGATCTAAAACTGACTGATATTGATTGGAATCATCATAAATGCTTCGTGCCATGTCATTTAGCATTTTATTTCATTGAATTCGGATTAATTTGGAGAGATTTGGATTTTCTCCAAAATAATCATTTTAATTAATTAATCAATATTTTCCCCAAAACTAACTTTTTTGAGAAAATATGCGTTATGTGGCCGAATGATGATCTGAAACTTGGATCTAGTTGGCTGGCTGATCAAGAATGTTTTTTGGCTTAAGGTTAGAGCCTTCAAACACTGAATTCAGGTTTCGGATGACTAACTTATTACAAATTGAATTTTTCCATTTAAATTATGGAAAAATTTAATTAAAAACTTAGGAAAAATTAAAAAATTAAAAATAAAAATTTTGATGCGTCCGGTAAAAAAATTTCGGAATTTTTTTCTGAGGGTCTAGTGACTTAGGACATGACCATAGTCTATTCTAATAATGTCTAGTAGGTTTATATATATTCAGTTGGGCTCTAATAACCCCCCAAGGGCCAGAATTCATAATTGGGCATTCCAGCTTTGGTGGAAGCGGGAGAAAATCTCGTCGATCATACTCGGCTATAGGCAAAACATAATTGACAAGGGCAATAAACTCCCTGGAATACCTTAGTTGAAATGCTACATCTTAGGGGACCGAACCACTCAAAACACCCTACTAGCACATTTTATTACAAACTCGGCGGGGCCATGGTCATAATTACTGAAAACAAAAACTGACTAGCCAAAACTGGCTAAGCACAAAGGCGGATCATCTGATACACTGGAATACAAACATTTATCATGTTTGTCAAATGGCGGCTCCTCAGCTAATCCAACTAAGTGCAAAATTAGTGGATAACAAACAACACACGTCCCAAGTCAGGCTATAGTAGAGCATACAACAGTATTGAACAGTCTCACCTGTGGGATCGAAAATCAAGCCAGAGTAGTGAGTAGGTCGTATAGTACTGTATAACACATGTGGACAGTCGTACAACAGACCATACAGTTGCTCTTTGGTACATTTTTCGTGGTAGACTGCTGCTGTAATGTTTTTGTGAAATTTTATCAGTGAGGGTTAGAAGAAGCTGTAATGTTTTTTGTGAAATTTTATCAGTGAGGGTTAGAAGAAAAATCTTTTGTAAAGGATTTTTCTGAGTGTACTCTAAATGTAAAATTTTCTTCTTTGGATTTTTCCCTAGGTTGGGGTTTGTCCTGGTATAGATTGACGAAAAATACTTGTGTTCAATGTGCTTGCTTAATTTTCAGTGTTTGAGGGACTTTTGGCGTGGTGGTTTTAATTTCAAAGTGTTATGAGTAGATCTTTAACCCTAGATGTTCAAAGTGTTTGAGATAATGTATGAATAAGAGTTTTTCACCTTTATGTCATTTTTCTTCAGTGCATGTGGTGGTGGATGTAATCAGCGAAAGGCCAACAAACAAGGAATACTCTCTCTCAAACTCTCCCTCTGTGCTGGTAATGGATGCTCTCTCTGAATGTCCAACACATAGAGAAAAAACTCTTTCTCGAACCTTGTTGCATACTCATCAACATTCGCCGAAGCTGCAGTTTGTTGCTTCTTCTTCTTCTTGTTTGGACACTATCCAGCATAGTGCCCAAACTTTTGGCAAGCAAAGCACTTGACTCTGCTCATGTCTTTTTTCTGATCACCCTGCTGCTTAGCCGCACCCTTGGGACCCTTGTTGGACTTCTTTATCTTTCTCCTTGCTACCAAAGCCACATTCTCCTCATCTTCCTTATTGTTTGATGCACTCCTTTACACATCCTCTCCTACTCTCCTCCTGAGTAAAGTCATCCCAAAGATGATCCTAGGAAGACATATTTTCTCTTGCTACAATGGCCTCCATAAAAATATCCCATGGCTTGGCCAGACCATTCAAGGCTATCTGCACTAGCTCATTGCTAGCAACCTAAGTCACCTGGTTCGAATTTGTGTTCGAATTCGACCACCTTGAAGTTCGTCAAAAAATCGAGATAAAAATTTTGGTGATAAAATTCGGCATTAAATTCGAGAGCTTATAAAATTTAAAAATATATATAAAATTTGAAAATATATATAAATTTTAAAAATAAAATAAAAAATAATAATATTTTTAATAAAATTCATGTCCTAAAGTGTATTAACATTAATTTTTACACACATTAAACACATTTAAAAAACATTAAACATTAAAATATATATTTAAAAAACATTAAAGATTAAAATATATATTTAAAAAACATAAAACATTAAAAAAACATAAAACATTAAAACATGTTAAAAACCATAAAACATTACAATATTAAATATATATTTTAAAAACATTTTTTTAAAACATTTGACTGGATGGCGAGAGCCTCCAGCCCGCAAACGGTAAGAGCCTACAACCCGCAAACGAGGAGAGCAGGTTCGATGTAGAAAAGTGCAGGCGGATTCACCACTATTGAGAGCAGGTTCGGTGTGAAAAGAGCAGGCGGATTCACCACTATCGACTGTTGCCTCCCCACTTCACGGCTATCTCCAGGACGATGGCTTCAATCTCTGTCGATCTCCCCGACCTCTACAACGTTTGGTAGGATAAACCCTTGGGCCGCCAAAACCACATTAAAATCGCTGATTTCCAACGATCCAAATCGCCAACCACAGAAAAACGGCGAATTTCGAATTTCTAGGAGAAAATTCGCCGATTGCGGTGACTTAGCTAGCAACCACTTCCCCAACTAATCCAAGCTCATCTCTCACCTGTGTGATCCTAGTAAGATAAGATGTAATATTTTTAGAGTTGGTCATTTTGATGCTTTTCAACTTCTCTCTCAGTACCATCTTCTGGTTTTCATTGGAACTCTTGTACATGTGGGTTAAGGCATCCCATATTTGATAAGCATAGTCCTTATCGGTCACATGTGAGATCACATGGCCTTTAATTGCATTAAGGATAATTCTCTAAGCCTTGTTGTCTTTCGTGTTGAAGGTTGCCAAAGCTGCTGCATTAGTATCTGTAGGCACCACCACGGAATTAGCTTGAGTGTTGTTCACTATGTCCCACAATTCATTCTCCTGCAAAATCAACACAATCCTTGCTTTCCAAGGCCTGAAATTGGTTTCCCCATACAACCTGCCCTCTATCCTTAACCCAGTGGCCATCTCACTAAAAAATGCAAGTCAAAAAATATGCATAGTGAACAAAACTGCCTCTCTCTGTAACTCTGAAAATTCAGCCTGTGAATTCTGCTGAACTTCTCTTCAACCTGGTTTTGATACCATGTAAAAATTTCACTGTTTCCCAATCCTGGTTTCAAGTTTCACTGAACATCAATGTTTGCACCGAGAGTAGAGAGGTCCTTAGAACCTAGTATGGGGGAAATGTCTAACATTACATCTAACAAACTAGCGTTATGTACCAAAAATAAAATAAAAAAGTAATTAAGTTTTTTATGTCGGCTCATAAGCTAAAAAAAAGAAAACCGAATAAAAATAATTAAAAAAAATCCATATCCGTCGTAAAATAAAAAATGTAAAACCAAATAAAATGTCATTTAAAAAATAACACCTCAAGAAATTGGATGCATCTCGGTTATTGATAAATCCATGTTTAGGATGGATGTATGCTGGTTAATGCCCAACCCATTCATTTCATGATTGCTGCAAATGAATTTTTTTCAGAAACTTATTCAGACTTGAAATACATAAGAAACTTTTACAAAACCCTCTGAGCAGAAAAATCACACACAAAAAATTTCAGACATGAGAATTTTTGGGCCAATGCCCCAGGAAAAACCCCCGTGGGGGAAAACCTGTGAGAGAGTATTTTTATTTTTCTTCTAGAAGGAAATGTACAGTAGTTTAACTCGGCATTAAAATGACAAACTTTTCTCATAATTGCTCCAACAGTACAACTCAGAGATTAAAGCCAAACTGCCTGGAAAGTACAGTATGGCCTCCCTTTGAATTCAGTGCAACTGGCAGGTTATAGTTTGCTTCGAAAATTGTGCAAGAGAGTCAGAAAATTCGTGCCTTAGGAGTCGGAACTAATAACTTCTGCCCTTGTTTTCAGTGCCCAATTAGCCTTGAAATGTGTGCAAGTGTACAGCCTGCTCACTGTACGAACCGCCCAGAAATTTGAAAATTTCAGTACAGCCGGCTCATAATATTGATTCCCTCACCTCGAAAATTGTGCAGCAAATCCTTCCTCGAAATGCATGCAAGCTTCTCGATTTTTTTGTGCCTTTTTAATGCTGCTGTATGTGCCTTGATTTTTGTTCTTGTTCCACAGAAAATCGTGCCCTCTCTCTGCTGTTTGGATTGCCTTGGAATTCATGCTGCTGAGTGCTGATTGAGTTCCTTGGAAATTGTGCCAGACTTCTGTCTCTCCAAAAATTCTTCTCCTCTTCTCAAGTTGAGTTCTGCAAATCTTTTGGAATGAATGAATGTGTCTTCAATGTTCCCTTTGCCTTTTTGTTTGCTCAATGAAGGTAGTTGAATGGTCTCATGATCCAAGGGCCCTAATTGAATCTTGAGATAGAAAATCAATGGATTAGATAAATTCGCTTTTTTATCCATAATTAATTAATTTCAGTCAACTCATTAAATATTTAAAAAGTAATTTTATGATTCTAAAGTGAAATTAATTTCAATGCACTTGAAATTAATGCAAGGGTCATGTCACTTTTCTCTCATGAGTGACTTAGGCACAAAGTCACCAGGGGAACACTTCTTTGGTACAAAAATCAACAGTGCCCTGTCACTGAATAAGTGAACTTTTATCATATCTGATTTGGCCCTCTTCCATTTCATGGTTGCAAGTCATCACATTTTTGTTTGAGGGTTTGTAAGTTTGAGAACATTTTGCAAGTGTGGTGGCTTCCATGCTAACACCAACAGCCCTCAAGCTTGCCCCTACTTCTAACAATAAACTCAAGGGGTTTTTTTGGCTCATCAAGGAGCCTATTCGGCCCTTCCTAGAATGTTATATTGCCTTTGAATTCGGCCTCCTATTCCACATGGTATTGACACATTTTGATGGACATAAATTCTGAACTGAAGAATGCAAAAATAAGCTTATTGTATCATCATCCTTGGTTACTGTATGAGCCTATTTGGCCTTCACCAAAACTGTCACAACAAGCCCTGAAATCAGCCATTATTAATAGTTGAAAAAGTGATTAACCAAGTTCCAATTCTGTTTTCTTGTGAGTTCATTTTTTGTGACTAGTGGTTGACATTTTGAGTTGATTCTCTATCCAACCAAACACATAAAATTTGAAAATATAAACATCAATTCCATACTCTGCCTTTTCCATTAGCAGTTCAGCCTTCTTGCTCACTATAATTGGAGTTTACACATTCCTTATACTCTGCTTAACAGTAATACAGTAACCCATTTCTCACAGTATTTGGTCTCTTAAAACTCCAGATCTGCCACTGCTATCTTTCCTTTGAAAATCCTTACTCAGTTTGACACATAAGAAATTTTGTATTTTACTCTCAATCTTGATAATAAAGAATGTTTGATCTAAGGTTTCATTGTTCTCCTATTCTTATCTCCAACAAGGGGCCGATCAGTTCTGTTATTGCTGAGCATTGATATGCAAGTTTTATTCATCCTTTGGAGCCTATTTATTGTTTGAAGTGGCAGCCTACAATTGCCTTTAAGTTCACATTGGGAAAACCTTTACTATCTTCTCTCAAATACTGTTTAAGGGACAGATCCAGTAATACATATGGCTCATTTCTTTGACAAAGTTTAGCCTGTATAAGACTCTTAGAAGTAACCTGTGGTCTATTTTCATCAGTGATACATGAAAATTATAAACGATTTTTAATGATTGGTATCACTTGATCTCAAGGGTGGTCATTAAACAAAAGATTACATTCATAAACTTCTTGCTTGTCTAGGATTGGATTGAATATTTTCACACATTGACTGGATTGCTCTAGAAAAATTTCCTTTTTGCATTTTGTTAGAGTGATTGACATCATTGACATTGTGCTTTTGTGTTGCTTATGCTTGCTTGGCATGTGCCCATTATTTGTATTGGGGCACTAATCCTCTTATTTTCAAGTGGCTTTAGTGGTTGCTAGAGCGATTTTCATCATTGACACCCTAAAGGTACACTAAATTGTTTTATGGTGCATGATTCTTGGACAGGTCATGGTTTATATTGTATAATCACATCTAATAATCCTAAATATTAAAGAGAAGCATCATCTTCTCCAAATACTTAAATGATCCACACATTAATAATTTGAAGTTTCTTGTGACAACGAAGCCCTTAAGTTAATGTAGATAATGATCAATGGTGGGATGATGTTATTTTGAGATTAATACTCTCTTGTGCTGTTGATATTACTTATTAAAAATCTTGCGAATCAAGTTGTTAGTGCCATTTTGATCATTTATTTCTTTGCAAGTACATTTCTATTGATGACGTTACATTTCTTCAAAGTACATTTATTTGATGCTATATGATGGACATGGTATATTGATTTTTATTGATCATTGGAATACATTGTTGGGATCTTGCTATTTTGGTAGAAGACGTGTATCTAACATCTATAAATATCAACAAAGATCGGTCATTTAGGATTTAAGCTTGTGGCCGGGAAAGCTACTCGTTTGAAAAAAGTTGGTTCGATAGCCTTTGTGTTGAAAGTGCAAATGATGTTTTATGGACAGCTGGATCCCATGTTGGTCACCATTGTTACTCACTCTGGTACCGAGCGAGTAGTATTGCATTCGGCGATCTTTGAACAAGGACTTAGACCCCACGCACCTTTGAGTATATGGGGCCCTCTTAGTAATCCTAAAAATTGTATATATCAAGCTTGGGTTTGGCGGAAACGAAGTTTGCTAGTAATGTTTATGGTTATGAATTTCATCCATTGATGTATATATGCTTTGAATGGTTATATATTTTCATGAGATATCATGTTCATGTTTTTTTTTCAATGTGGTTCACGACTCGAGAGCTCACTACGTCCACGGATCCAAGCCAAGCGGCCCACTCGAAGGGGCCTCACCTTGTCGGCATTACATCGATACCTGACCTTGAAAGACCCAGAGAAATGAACCCCCGACCTTGACCATATTATGTCTTGGTCCCAAAAGATCCAACCAATTGAGCTACTCCTTGGGGCTTATATCATGTTCATGTTTATAATGATTTACCTTTATTTTAATGATGTTATTTGTCATGATTATGGTTAATGGTGTACTTATTAAATATTAAATATTAATAATTTTAAATCACCTTTAGCCTAGAGTGTGTCTAGCGTTAACCCTTGTTCAACCCTTAGAGACCTCCTCCAAAATCAGTGCTAGGTGTATACTTGAAGTTGTCCTAAGATAGCGTCAAGGAAAAGCTTGGCCAGGTTCTCCCCCTTGGATAGTGTAGACCCATTTACTATTGCATCTAGGAAGTCTAAAGTGTCGAATTTCCTATCGGTAATGACATGTTGGTTAGAAAGTTCATAGTTGTGTCACGTTAGCAGCCGATGGCGATCAACTAGTCCATCTTCTTGGGATGGTAGTTTGTGCACCAACAGGCATGTTTATAAATCCAGAGCTAAAACTGTTTGGTAGATTCCTATAAATTGAGGCACTGGTCGTCATTCACATTCTTCATGTTCGTTGGAGCATTGTGACTTCTTGTTTCAATATTGAGAAAAAAATCTGAGGCAGTTCTACATGGTCTTTGTCTATCTTCCGAAGTTCCACATCATCTTCTCCATGTTACCCTTCAGGCAGTAAATTTCGCTTTATAGCCATTGACAACAACTTGAAATTTTAGAGTGTATTTTGTGGTTCGCATGGTGTGGCCCTTTCTGTAGGTTTTGTATAATTTGCAAGCATCTAGTTGCTATTGTTGCATGTGATTTCTGGCCAATGATTAGATTAGATTAGGTCATCTGAAATCTTATCTACTTTGGTGCCTCTTTAGGCTACTAAAATTCTTGTAACACTTGTTGACTAACTTCGAAAAAAAGGGTTTCTGCATATGGTTTTGGTTTTTTCAATTCAAATCAACCCTTGTAGCAGGCTTCTACAGCCAAACCAAAATCTCGTTGAACTAGTTCTTCTCGATGTTGATGATGTTTCTCTCATAGAATGCTCATCATACGTTGAAAACACTCTAAAATTTCTCTAGAACTTGGTATCCTTGATTACAAGAAGCTCATATCTTGAACAATTTTGTCCTTAGTCTAAGTGTTGGGAATGCACATTCAAACCAGTGCATTGTTGTCTCAAAAAGAATCGGAGTTCCCTTTCTTATGGCACTATGATTTATTATTGATGTTTCTTGGAGATTGATCTTTTGTAGGGAATTGTATCAGAATACACTTGTATTTTCCAATGAGCATTGGCCTTGGCACCACAACAAATAAGACAAGAGATTATCCAAATATTGAACCTAGAGCATTCAAGTCCAAATAACAATTAAAGAGGCATTATTTGAGCCTATTTGTGATTGCAAAGACTTATATTATATTCATTTTTGAAGATCAATTCAACTTTGACATCAACACTAAATTGTAACTTGCGAACGATCATTTTGTAAGTTTACTTGTGTTGCCGCCTAATTCGCACCTCGGGTAATGTGGCAGAAATCTTCAAGCCACTGGGTGCGACCTTGGGGGCAAGCTTGAGCCAAGTGCTGTCACCTGATACTCAGCTCCTCCGTCTAGGCCAACTCCTAGCGAAGCCAAGGGGGGTGGACCCTAATGAAAAGTAAAATCTAGGGTTTTTATTCTTTGAGAGAAATAATTAATTCTAGGAGTTTTAATATGGAATGAATGGAATTAAAAAATTACCAAGATTTTACTTTTCATTAGGGTCCACCCCCCTTGGCTTCGCTAGGAGTTGGCCTAAATGGAGGAGCTGAGTATCAGGTAACAACACTTGGCTCAAGCTTGCCCCCAAGGTCGCACTCAGTGGCTTGAAGATTTATGCCACGTTACCCGAGGTGCGAATTAGGTGGCAACATTTTGGTGCCGTTGCCGGGGATAAATCTTTCTATTCTTGGAATATGACTTTTTGAAGTTTCATTCTTGTTTTCGCTTTGTTTGATGAATGTTGTAGTTTAATCAACTTACTCAAGTCATCTGGCGACTCCACTACCTTTAATTTTACCAAGGCGTTCTACAAGAAGAAACTCTGAAGGCTTGCTTCAGTTCATTCCTGAGCCTGAAAAGGTTTACCATAGGAGGAAAAGCAACCTAGCTTCTCGTAAGATCCTTGACGATCTTTCATCTGAGTCAATCTTAGATATTCACCTTTTATTTGTTGATACTCCTCAATCAAATAATTCACACAGTACCATGGGTACTTTATTTAAACCTATGGATTATTCTGCCGTAATTGGGCAGCCTCATAACATCCCAGATAAAGCCATTGAGAAGGTTCCATCTTTTTATGGAAACGATGCTATAACTGCTAAGTCTCATTTGTTGGCTTTTTCGCAGTGCTACAATAAATGGTGTCACAACGTCAACCATGAAGATGTAAAGATGAGGTTGTTTGCCTTATCTCTTGAAGCTGATGCCTTTGAATGGTTCACCCCCTGGATGACGATGGTATCAAGACCTTCCAGGAATTTGAAACTACTTTCAATAAAAGATGGGGGGATAAAAACGAGAAAAGGCACCTTTGGCTGCCTTAACAAACACTAAAAAGAAGGAAAACGAAACCATAGAAGAGTTCAATAAAAAGTTCAGAGATATGGTGGGCAAATGCCCGGCTGATATTAAACCATCAGATACCTCAATTCTCATATATTACACAGAAGCATTTGGGGGAGAAATGAGGTACCAACTTAGAGACAAAGAACCTGACGACCTGAAGAAAGCCATGGAAATAGCTGAGAAGATTGACAGAAACATGCAATCTACAGGAAAGTCTAACATTCCAGGATTTGTTAGAGGCACCACTTCATCTTCCAAAACTCAGGATACCAGAGAAAAAACAGTAGAGCATGAAGGAAAAGATGAAGGCAAGGAATCAATGAAAGAAGTAGCTAGCATGATGAAACAAATGATGATAAATTGTACTTCCCAAATGAATGCTATGCAAAATAGGATAAACAACATGGAAAAAGCACAAGTTTCTCAAAATCATAAAAATTTCCAGCCTAGACAAAACCAGGAGTGGAAAAAGAAGTATCCTCCTTATGAGCAAAGACCTCCAAATCAACTTGAAACAAACAACATGGTGAGTGATGAGGTTCCTCCCTATTGTCGGCCTTATGATGAACTTCATGAAGAATCTACTTGTCCAAAATTCTGCTACATTGTG
>LPNX010371346.1:454440-504078 GCA_001517045.1 Pseudotsuga menziesii | reverse complement strand
AATGAAGATGTCCCCATTATCTTGCATAGTAGGGATCCTAATAAAGAAGATCATCCTGCCTTCTACATTTCTTTGATTGCAAAGAACAAATTGTTGCACTATTGCATGCTTGATTCAGGTGCGTCATCAAACACCATGACTAGAAAAGTCATGCTTGCTGGTTTTTAGCAAGCCCATCAAAAAAGAGAAGGAAACTCTGCCCGAAAATAGCTTTTTCGAACATCCGGAGCTCCCAGGAGGCTTTCCCCTTAGCTGGGACTATTTCCTTTGCATGTTGTAAGCCTTTGGATCCCAGATAACAAGGACCAAAGAGCATTCTCTACTGAAGCATTGTAACCGATTAATAAAAACAAGTTTGAGTAGGCTCGGTAGAGCGCGGTCCCCATCCCCCTTGGGGGATTTGTGTTGGTGTCCTTTTTTCTGTTTTCTTATATGCTGGTAGCGTAGTTGTCTTTCTTTATCATTTCATGCTTTGTTTGAGTTTTGCAAAAGTAACCTGAATACTTACCCACTACGCTATACCGAAGTACCATAAGGGAAAAGATTTGAGCAGTGTAGTAATTAAAAAAACAAAAACAATTTTGTTATGCACTGCTAAGTGAAAATAAACCCCCTCGCTTTCCCGAGTACAGGTTCGTGGATAAGGGCTTGCCCGAGTATTGAATCTGGAAAGAGACTCCTGGGTTTTATCTTTTTTCTAAATCAGAAAACTTGTTCTAAAACTTTAAAAATAAACCAAGACTCCTTCCCCGTATGCTCTACACCGCTGCAACTTGTCTGATCAGTTGGCTGTATCAGAAAGGGATACGAGTTACTAGATCTAATAGGAAAATCCACACAAGTAATTTTCTCGAGAACTCGGGAGGTTGCAAAGGGTAATCACTACAAAGTCAGGGGGCTACTCTAAGCAGGTTTATCCTTGCCTTGTTGGACACTTGGTATTACCGCTTTAGCACTCAGTTCGAAGGGACTTGACTTGTTGGGCCAAACCCACAATTTACCCATTCCTTAATCAATTCATTTAATAATTTAAAATTTACCAACCGAGACACTGTAATACTTTCACTGAGAGTACACTAGCAACCCACATTTGCAAGCACTCTTTTCATTTCGGCACTGGTCTATTTTTGTTCTTTTTGCATAAGTTAATCTCGCAATGTGTCATTGAATTTTGTGTATCTAATTTAAGTTAAAAGTGTTGCTAAGGTTAATCTTGTTGGCAGTAATTGGTAATTTTTTAATTCCATTCATTCCATATTAAAACTCCTAGAATTAATTATTTCTCTCATAGAGTAAAAACCCTAGATTTTACTTTTCATTAGGGTCCACCCCCCTTAGCTTCGCTAGGAGTTGGCCTAGACAAAGGAGCTAAGTATCAGGTGACAGCACTTGGCTCGAGCTTGCCCCCAAGGTCGCACCCAGTGGCTTGAAGATTTCTGCCACGTTCCCCAAGGTGTGAATTAGGCGGCAACAACTTGTATTTTAGTACTTGTAATAGTTATATTTGTTAGTGTCAAATCAAAATTATGTTGAATTGTATCGGGTGCATTCATTTTTTTGAGTTAGATTTTCAATTGTTGAATCTTATTGTTAAAGGGTGGAGTTGCAATAATCCCTCTGAGGTCTTAGTCAGTCTTTCAAATGGCTTAGACTAAAAGATTATCGGAGTTACTAAACACTCTAATACTCATTGTCGTTGACCATACAATCACAATCAACAAAATAACTCTCCATTCTGTTCTAACTTGTTTGCGAAATTCGCAAGCCAAAGTTGAACTTCTTTGGACTCAATCACAACTCCATGTGATAAATTACGGTGAAGGAATTAACATTCTAAAATAGTTATTGTTCAGAACAAACTTTTTTTGAATTTGATAACCTAAGTCACCTGACACGAGGACACAGGGATTCGAGTGTCCGACACGAACACGGTGACCCTCGAAATCAAGACACATAGGACATGTTATATATATATATATATATATTAAAAATATAGACATATAGATCCAAATTTTTACATATTCAATAGAAATCAAAATCAATGCACATTTAACATTAGTAATTACACATTTAAATCTTTCAAACCTTCTTCACCTGCACAACTTACACACTTTAGAGCCCTCTCGACACTTGAAAATGATAAAAAGAAAGTGAAAATTTTGATTTAAAGTAATTCTGGGCATTTTTTTAGTGGAAAACGTGTCCTGTTTTTGGGACACGCACTGACAATCCTTGGACACGCGTGTTCGAACACAGGACATGCTGCAGAGATGTGTCGGACACGCTCTGTCAGCGTGTCCGTGTCTGACACGCGGACACGGGACACGCAGGCCCTTTTGGACGTGTCCGGTTTCATAGTTGATAACTATTCCTATCAACCGTCAACACATGATCAACTCAGTGAAACAACTTCAGATGTAGATTCAAATAAAGATGAACTTTATCATGAACATGTCATGCTTACCCTATCCAAGCCCATCATCAAACCTAGGGATAAAATTAGGAGCAACTAACACAGGACAGGATTGTTAGTCATGGTTCAAGTTGTGAATCGCTATCAATCAGACACATTGCTCAGTAAGCAGAATTCTACACTGTGGAAACAGACGAGCCGAAGCCATAGCTAGAATCAGATCCAGTAGCCAGAGCCTTGAGCCAAAGTCATAGCTGTAGCTAGGAGACAAAGTTAGAGCCATGTTCTAGAGCATCTATTGGTTTGTGGTCATCCTAAACCAATATCTGTCTTTTGGTTTGTGCTCATCCAAAACCACCATTTAGTAGAAGACATCAACTTTTGCTAGCTATTGGTTTGTGGTTATTCTAAATGGCTGTCTAGCTTTTGGTTTGTGGTCATCCAAAACCAACATTTTGTAGAAGACATTCACTTCTGCTAGCTATTGGTTTGTGGTCATCCCAAAACCACCAATTCAAAGAGCACTTCAGTGATATTACATCTTCACCAATGATCAGATTGGAAATGATCAGCCATTGGCAGTTGTCCACTTCCAGGTTTCAGATCTCTTTCATAAAGATGCTTGGACCCACAAACACCCCTTTGGATTAAGGGGAGGAATGTTGGAAACCTCATCCTTGGGTCTATGGTAAGTTAAATTGTATTTTTATTACTATTCACATGAAGAGTTAAAGATGAATAGGAAGAGTCATAGTGGAGTGCAAGTTGTTAAAATACTGAGAGGGGGGTGAATCAGTATTTGCACAATTATAATTATTTTTTAATCTAGAGCAAGTTGCTAATCACCAATCGTAGCATATCAATGTACAAGAAAATAACAAGATGCACAATACACAATATTTTTGACATGGAAACCCAAGTCCTGGAGGTAAAACCACGGAAGCCTTTTTAAAGATAAATTTGACCCAACAACAACTGCAGTAAACAAATTTAATACAACTTTACTAACTACAAATGGAAGGGGCTACAACCCCTTAGGTTTCGTTAGCTACAACTGACAAGCTACTACAACAACTTAACTCACAAGATTGTGAGCCCTAGCACCACTTTACCACCCTGAAGAAAAAGACAACTGAACCTGTGGACCTGTCAACACCAATCCCTGAACTTCTTGTTGCTGATAATCTTTGTTCTCTGATCACCTCGTCATACCCAGTCACTCATCAAGTAGTTATGCTCTTCTTTTACTGATCAGAATGCATCGTCATAGAGTACAAGCATGCATCATCATAGGTATGCATCCTCGTCATCATCATCTCAGTGTGCATCGTGTATGCATCATCAACAAGTATACATCATAGTGCATAGAAGAGTGTCATCACACCATGGCATACATGTACATCATAGAGTGCAGTGTGTAGTATGCATCATCACATCATAGCATGTATAGTAGAGTGTATCATAGAATGTCCATCATAGCATGGGAGAGCATCATCATAGAGTATAGATCACAACTTCACTGTGCATTGAAACATACTAGCACATACACTTGTATACATATACTTGTACATTACTGTTTGTACATACCACCAGTGTTTTTAAACTCGGACTCAGCCCGAGTCAACCCGGCCTTTAAAACGGCTCGGGTGACCGGTTCGATACCAAACCGGTCAGCTCGGCCGAGTCAAAGGCCAACTCGCCGATTTTTCACAAATTTCAATTTTTTTTTTTAAATTAAAAATTAATAATGCCTACGGCCCTAACCTAACTCCTAACCTAACCTAAAGCCTAACACTATTTACCCGCTGCCATCAAGTTTTAACTTCATTATCACCGATTCACGTGGATCAATTGCAATTTGCTCACGGTTCAGGACCTCTGCTACTGCTACTGCCTGCACTACTCACGCTGGCCGATCACTGCTCTGGAGCCCGGGTAAAGT
Organism: Pseudotsuga menziesii; assembly: GCA_001517045.1. Classification (NCBI taxonomy): domain Eukaryota; kingdom Viridiplantae; phylum Streptophyta; class Pinopsida; order Pinales; family Pinaceae; genus Pseudotsuga; species Pseudotsuga menziesii. The sequence continues at coordinate 499,723 of LPNX010371346.1, read as the reverse complement.
TGAAGCTCACTCACACTGCAGACTGCACAGACCATGGTGGCCATGGAACTTGGAACTTGAAGCTCAAGCCTCGGCCCTCACGTACCCTCGGCCCCTACAACTTACAAGACAACCGAGGTGACTGAAATTTGACGGTGATAAATGTGTTATGTGACCATAATCATGGAAGTTCACACTGCACAGTGTTTTTTGAATTTTCTGTATGCATTAGTTTGGTAGGTACTAGCCTACTAGGGTCTATTATTCCAAATATGGAATCTGAACTTCACACATCATTCTTTTGAGAAGACAGTTTTGGACAAAGTTCTGATTTCTTGCTTGGATGTAAATTTTGTGAACCCAAGAAAACACAGTTTTTTATTTTAAACTTTATCAAAACATTTCATAAAGTAATCCTCATATATCAAAACATTTCATACAGTAATCCTCATACAGCAAGAGAATACTTCATAAATCCCACTTTATGACAGGAAAGCAAGGAAAGAAGTCAGATATTAATTAGTATTCTGACCTGATTTTTGGAACTACATACAATCACCCATTAATAAAGATGCACAGTAGAATAGGCAAACAATTTGGCTTCCTGGAAGACTTGGTAACTGCTGTAGGTGAAGGATGACACCCAGATTGTAACGAAATATTCTTTGATATTTTTATGAAATCAATTCTAGACTAGAAAATATTTTAAACTACTCTAGAGTCTGTAATGTGCATGCCAGTATGGTGTTGTTTTGCTTGTTTGATATTTTTTCTCTTGTTTACCTTATTTGTACTCACTTGTTTGTCTTATTTTGATTTGTAAGAGTAGGTACAGTGCCATTACAATTTACAAGTGCATACTATTGGGTGTTGTGGGTGCTTTTCTGGCCATCTCACAGAGGCACACAAATAGGGGCAATTGTTGTAGGTGGGAGTCTTAATTTTTTACAAATACTAAAAATTTATTATTTCTTAAAATATCTAATAAAATTATTACAGTAATTTACAAATACTGTAATTTACAGTACTGTAAATTACATGTTTTAATGTGTTTTTTTGTAATTTACAGTACTGTAAATTACATGTAATTTACAATATTGTAAATTACATGTTTTAATGTGTTTTTTTTGTAAATTAACGTATTTATTTTTTTGGACAGAGAACTGTCCAACAACATTTGCATCTCATAATGGCTCCTAAATCAAAAGATGTAGCATGGGCCCATGCTCAAGTAGTTGAAGGGAAAATATATTGCAGATATTGCAAAAAATTGATTAAGGGAAGAGGCATTCATAGGCTCAAACAACCTATGTTGCACGGGGACCCGTTCCCTACGTTCCGGGGTTTCGGGGACTTGGGAATCCTCAGAAACGTCTCCAAATGGCCGGGGACTCCATTGGGGACTCGGGGACTTTTTTGCCGTCCCCTAAACGTACCCCCAAAAATCGAGGACTTTTCGGGGACTTCCCCGAAGTCCCTCGACCAATCGGGGACTCCCACGCGTCCCCTTTTTGCAGATTAAAAAAAAATTATAAAAATACAAAAAATTAAAATATTAACATTTACAAATTAAAACCTAAAATAAAATTTAAAAAAGTAAAACCTATAAACTAAAACCCTATTCATATAATTTTATTATCCTAAGTTCTAACTCACCCCCACCTCATTCGTTTGCTCCAACACTGGTTTTATTTACCCTTCTCTACAATCGCCGGTCTGCTCCTCCAACACCGAAAGTCTACAAACTGATAGTCTACTCCAACGCTGCTGCTGCTCTCGACCTCCAAGCTTATTTGTCCTCCAGCACCAGCCTACCGTCTCACTGCAGCACCCGCGGCCTCTAGCCCGCGGCCTCCAACCCGTGGCAAGTTAATAACTTAATATTCATACTCCAACGTTGCTGCTGCTCTCGACCTCCAAGCTTATTTGTCCTCCAGCACCAACCTATCGTCTCACTGCAGCACCCGCGGCCTCTAGCCCACGGCCTCCAGCCCGCGGCCTCCAACCCGTGGCAAGTTAATAACTTAATATTGATACCCAGGGCAATAGATTGCAGGCTGCAGCAATAGACTTATCTTCAACGAGCAGCGAGTTCGATCAGAGATTCAGAGCATATAGGTTCACATTGCACAGTGGATTTTATGCATTGTGGGGCTGTGGGTGTGTGGGAGGACGTGTGTGTAATGATCCAGTAATCAATACACAAAAGCAACAAGAATTGATTCAAGCAAGGGACTGTCCTGAAGTTTGAACAGTAATCAATACACTGCCTCTTGGGTGATCAACAACGTGCTACAAGTACGTTAATTGAAAAATTTTAAATTTATATTTATTTTTGAAGAAATTTACAGTAAACTACTAAACTTTATAAGTTTAAACTTTATTGCATCTTGGTTCAACAGTCAACTTCATTTTTCTTTTTTTTTTTAATTTCAGATTCTCAGACTAAGCTTTAAAGTTCAGACTATCATATAAATGGATAGCAACACTCCTGCTACTGAATCAGAGTTTGAAACAACAGGACCTACTGAAAACTCTACCACAATCAATGTGAAGAAACCGTTGCTACAATATGTCAACAAAATCACCCAGAATAAGAGAAAAAATAGTGGTGGTTCAGAGGAATGGCAGTGCAAACTCTATAATCACACATTTAAAGGCAGCTACACCAAAGTTTACCATCATCTTTTGGCCATTCCAGGGGATGGAGTAAAGGGCTGCTCCTGCCCATTGGAAAAAAGAGTTGAAATTACCAGACTTCACATGGCTGCCACAGGGGGCACTGTAGAGGTAGAGGAAGAAAGTTCTGTTTTTAAAAAACCTAGACTTTCAGGATTAAAAGAAGTCAATGACAAAAGTGTAGTTGATCCACCTGAGGGTTGCAGTGTATCTATTTCAACTTCAACTAGAAAAGCTAAAAAAAGTGCTATTGTGACAGAAATGTTCAATGTACAATGCAAGAATGAGGCAGAGGATGCCATTGCTGAATTTTTCTTTGCTAATGGAATATCTTTTAATGCCACCCGGTCCCCTCAATACAAAGAGATGATGGTGAAAATTTGTGCTGCTGGCCCATCATTTCAACCCCCAGGTTACAATAAATTAAGGACAACATTGTTAGATAAGGGGGTCTCAAAGATGCAAGGGGTGATGGAAGGCCTTCGAAAATCATGGGTTGATTACGGCTGCTCAATTGTCATGGATGGTTGGACAAATATTCAACAAAGGCCTTTGTTGAATATTATTGTCACCTCTCCAAGCGGTCCATATTTCTTGAAGGCAATTGATTGTTCTGGAAAGATGAAGGATGCTGCCTTTCAGTATGAGGTATTAAAAGATGCAATTGAGGAGATTGGTTCATCAAATGTAGTTCAAGTTATCACAGACGCTGCTCCAGTTTGTAGGTCTGCAGGGTTGATGATTCAAAGAAGGTACAAGCATCTATTTTGGACTCCTTGTTGTGTGCATGCTTTAAATAATGCACTCAAAGATATTGGTAAAATTTCTTGGATCAATCGCATTATTTTGGATGCAAGAGATGCGCAAATGTTCATTTGCAACCACCATGCCTCTCTAGCTATTTATAGGATTTATGCAAATAAGGAGTTCTTGAAACCAGCAGATACAAGGTATGCCACCTACTTTATTCTTCTTAACCGTATGCTAGAGGTGCAACAGGCCCTAGAGTCCACTGTTATTAGCTCTGAGTGGACTGCATGGGGGGAATCCAAAACAGATCAAGGAAAGAAGGTAAGACAAATGTTGTTGAATGATGATTGGTGGGTTGATGTGAGATACATTGTCTCTTTCACCTCTCCAATAGTGGAGTTAATCAGGCATGCAGATTCAGATTCCCCTTGCCTTGGGGAAATATATGAATCAATTGACAGCATGATTGGAAAGATCAAGTCCACCATTCGTGAGAGGGACCCCTCTTTGGAGTTATTTAATGAACTCCAAAAGTTGGTAGAAAAAAGTTGGAACAAGATGAACACACCTCTTCATATGGCCGCTTATGCACTTAATCCAAAGTGGTATGTGGAGAGAGAAGGAAGAGTTCCACCAATAGATGACCCTGAGGTGAAACAAGGTTTCATTGATGCCATAGAAAAGATCTATACACAAGAGCAAGCAACCATAATTCGAGAGCAATTTCTTGATTTTGCATTGATTAGTGGCCCCACTTTCTCCAAAGCTGCAAAAGCTGATTTGCTTGGTATGGCACATAGAAGTCCTAGTGGATGGTGGAGGATGTATGGGGACAAGACTCCAGATATCCGTACTCTTGCTATGCGTTTATTATCTCAGGTTGCTAGTTCCTCAGCTGCAGAAAGGAATTGGTCCACATTTAGTTTTATCCACTCTATTAAGAGGAAAAAGCTTACTTCAAAGAGAGCAGAAAAACTAGTTTATGTGCATAGTAGTCTTCGTCTTCTTACAAGGAAGACACCAGAGTATTTACAGGGACCAGCAGCAAAATGGGATGTAGATCCTGAGGATGCTTCACAAATTGATGATGATGATAATGTGCCATCGATCTATACAGGATTGGTTAATGTGCCATTAGACGACATGGAGTTGCAGTTGCAGGGCATTGATGATGATCAGAATGAAGGAAGTGAGGCTCAAGCATTTTTGGATAGTCTTCATGAAGAGGATCAAAATTTATGAGTAGCTTCAACCTTCATACTACTATGGGCATTGATTCAGAGACTTCTTTTTTGTTGCCTTGAGGCATTTTGGCATTTTGTCATTTTGCATATGACACTACTACTAGTGACTGTTTTATTTTAGGCATTTTTGTCGTTTTGAACTATTATTTATGCTTAGATAGACTCTTCCTTTTGCATATGAATTTCAAGTTTTAAACTTTAAAGACTGGAAGATAGTTTAATTTCATGCTGCAATCATGTTTTGATTTTTCATTTTTATGACTCATTTATCTCAATCAAAGGCTGCAAACATGTATGACTTTTAACTTTTAAGTTTTGATGTTTAAATGTTTCATTATTTTATGATAAAAATTCATGGAAGCTATTTTAATATTATGCTGCAAATACTTTTTATTTTTAAATTTTATATTATATAATTGTCGTCTCCAACCTGCCGTCCCCTGAAAAATTGGGGGTGCACTCTAGCCGTCCCGAAAACTCGTCCCCGCGTCCCCTGCGTCCCCCCGTCCCCGAGACCAGTGCAACATAGCAAACAACACTTGGCTGGCATTAGAGGTAATGTTGACCCATGTGAAGTTGATTCAGAGGTGATTGGAGAGATAAGGTTGGAGTTGCTACAACAATTTGAACAGTATGAAGTGGAGAAGACTAACCAAAGAGAGAGAGAGGAAGAAATAGGAAAGAAGAGGCATCTTGCAGAAATGATGGGCAGATCTGCCCCTTATTCTGAATATGAAGGCTCCTCATCCATACCTTCTTCTTCTCCTAGTTTCAAGGATACCTACCAGTATGTTCCTCCTCCCTCAAAAACAAATGTCTCCAAAAAAAGGAGTATCCATAGTTCTTTCTCACCTCAAAACACCCCTTCCAATGATGCTGCCTCTCGGCCAATTCAGCCTACCATAGATGCCCATTGGAAAAAGCAATACAGAATGACTGCTCATGAGTACATAGCTAGATGGTGGTATGATGCAGATATCCCCTTCAATGCTGCCCGCTGACCATATTTCCAACCTATGTGGGATTCTGTTGTTGCTGCTGGTAAGGGCTTCAAAGGCCCTAGTATGCATGACTTGAGAGGATCTCTTTTGCAGAAAGAGATCAAATCCTTGGATGTATACTTCAAGGAGTTCAAAGAATCATGGGCCATAACAGAATGCACTATCATGTCAGATGGATGGATCGATGCAAAGAACTGAACCATCATAAACTTCCTTGTCTCTTGCCCATAGGGAACTTTGTTTTTGAGATCATATGATGCATCTGATAAGGTGAAAGATGCAAATCTGTTATTTAATCTTTTTGTTGAGGTTGTTGAGGAGGTGGGGGTAGCTAATGTTGTGCAGGTCATCACGGATAATGCCGCTAACTATGTTCTTGCTGGTAAGATGTTAGAGGAAAAGTACACAACAATATTTTGGACCCCATGTGCAGCACATTGCATAGACCTCATGCTTGAGGACATATGCAAACAGGATTGGATCCAGCACACTGTAGAGCACGCCAAAAGCATCACAAGATACATCTACAACCACTCATGGGTATTGAGCTTGATGAGGAAACACACACAGGGCAGAGAACTTGTTAGGCCCTCCATTACTAGATTTGCAACTCATTTCCTCACGTTGCAATCTCTCCTTACACAAAGAAAGAACTTGGAACAAATGGTTTCAAGTGATGAATGGAGTTCTAGTAAATGGGCCCGCAGAACAGATGGAAAAGACACCAAGAAGAAAATCTTGGAAAGCTCATTTTGGAAAAAAGCAGCAGAGGTTTTGAAAATCACTGAGCCACTTGTTAAGGTGTTGCGGTTGGTGGATGGGGAAAGATTGGCCATGGGATACATTTATGAGGCCATGGATCAGGCAAAGGAGCAAATAAGGGCATCATACAAGGATAGAGTGGCCAAGTATGGGCCTATCTGGGATATCATCGATAGGAGATGGAACACTCAACTCCATCGCCCTATACATGCAGCTGGGTATTTTCTTAACCCAAGGTATCATTATAAAGCTCGGTTTGGAGAAGATCAGATAGGTGAGGTCAAAGATGGATTGTATGAGTGCCTTGGGCGCATGGTCCCAAATGAGATGGAGCAGTTGGAGATACACCAACAGCTTACCGCTTACACTAAAGCCACAGGTACCTTTGGCAAACCTGTGGCTAAGGTTGCAAGAGATATTGACCAACCAGGTAAACAATTTCATTGTTTTAATTAAATTTAGTTGTTTAATATTTAAAATTTAATAACTTGAATATTTAGTTAAATTCACAATCTAATTCGTTGATTTAACTCCATTTGCACTTGCAGCAACTTGGTGGAAGTCATTTGGTGGGCAAGGCATTCAGTTGCAACTGTTTGCAATTCGAATCCTTAGTCAACCATGCAGTTCTTCCGGGTGTGAGCGCAACTGGTCTGTCTTTGAGCGGATTCACACGAAGAAGAGAAACCGTTTAGAGCAAAAACGATTAAATGATCTAGTCTTCGTGCAGTACAACCTTCGCTTACGGCGTAACCAATTGATGAACAAAAGACCTGATATAGATCCTATTGTGTTGGATGATATTGATCCAACCTCAGATTGGTTAGTGGAGACTCAAGAGCCCGAGTTTGATCCAGATTTTGATATTGAGCTAGATGCAGCTGGTGATCTTACTATGGAAGCAGATCCACTATTACCAGTACCATCATCAGTTCATGTTGATGCAGGTGTAGAATCTAAATCCATAATATTTTTCTTCTATCATTGAATAATATGAGTGTTTCAAATTTTCAATATAATATGTACTAATAATTTGATACATCATACAACTATTGAATCTTGATATAAAATTATTTCATTCCAGATACGGCAGGCACTAGTACGGAGGGGTAGATGCGGGCACCTGTACAGCCTGATCCACGTCCACCTCGTGCTTTTACGCATTCATCTAGTACTTCATCTAGTGTTTCTCCTACTGCAGCATTTGTAGATGACCCTGAGGGTTTTGAGCCTGACCCAGATGCCATTGCTTATATCATTGCTAGTCCGGGTTCTAGTTCTAGTAGTGGTGCTGAGTTTGATAATTGATTATTGATCATGTTGATCAATGATGCAGTGACATACTTATTACTGGCATCATAGCATTTTGTTTTTTGGACTCTTTCATGACTCACTCTACATCATATACATTACATGCCATTTAGGCATCTTTGATTATGTATTTTCATTTTGTTCAGATTTTCATATATGTATTATGTATTTGCTGCTTGCAGCCTTGCACATTGGCACAGTACCACTCGTGCAATTTTGATATGTTCACCCTTATATGTTATATATATGATCATACTTTGGATGTTTTGTCTCTAATGCTTTGGAATGATGGATTATAATCTTTAAAATATATTTTTTCTTTAAAATTTAAATATTTTATATGTTTTTTAATAAACCGAGTCATTAAAATCAAACCGCTCGAGTCATTGCCAAGTCATTGCCGAGTCCGAATCTGAGTCCGAGTTGACCCTCGGCCGATTTCGAGTCCGAGTCCGAGTTTTAAAACATTGCATACCACTGTATACATATCACTCATACATTATCATCATCATATCATACCATGTAGCATCATATCATCGTCATCATAGAATGTAAGAGTGCATCATCACTTTATAGCATACATATCAACATACCACTGTATTCATTTAATACTGTTCACACAATACTTGTACAACATCATCATGCCAACATACCTTGGACTGTACTGTAGATGATAATCACTGCTGTTTAGAATATTCAGGACTGCTGTTTAGATACAAAAAATGGACTGTATATAGTAATATACCCAATACTTGGTCTGTTTATATTACCAAAAACTTGCAAAAAACTGACTGTAATTAGTCTCCAAAAACTCGCAAACTTCCACCAAGACTCGGACTTTAACTGTGGATGAGCTGCTTCAACTGTATGATGAACTATTTAAAGTTTAAACTTCCAAGTTCAGACTGTACAAGCATGAAGAAAAACTCAGACTGTGTGCTCTCAAACAAATTCAAACTGTTCACTCTCTTAAACCCAAAAAAATTGATCTGTGTGAAAATTTTGGGACTCTCTCTCCACTGCTGCTACAAATCATGTCCACGTAAAACTCAGTCAACAGTTGCATTCGTTGATGTTTTAAAAGTAACAAAGGTTTGCGTATAAATACACTTCTTGGACATTAAGGAGGATAGGGCCGACTTAAAGAAGGGCTTAATAACAATTTATTAAATTTAAAAAAAGTTTTATCATATTGGGGCCGACTTCACAGGGATACCACATTTTATTTATTTAAAAAATTGTTTTAACTACTTAAAGGGGCCGACCTTAGGGGAAGGTTAAAGGTTTTATTAATTATTAAAAAAATGCTTTAATTCTTAAGCTTTTAATGAGGCCAACATTAAAGGGAGACTTAGTATGGTTGCATGCTTCTAAAGGTGGGTCAAATATTACGTCTATTATTTTATTTATTTGTTTTAACATGTCATCTTAGATAATATTTTATTTTGTTAGTGGTCTTATTACTTATTGTAAGTTTAGGGTTTTTCGTTATCAACGTTATCACAAGTGAGGGTGTGCTTCCCCAAGAACTCCGTCACGACCATCAGGATTGTGGGTTCAAGGACTTCCTAAAACACTTTAACCAGCTTAAGGCTACCAACACACAAAAGACCCATAGAACTTTTGTCATTCCTTCAAGGGTACAAGGGCCATTAGATCATCAGGTGTGGGGGTGCCTAGACTTCTCCTAGGGTACCATGACCTCCTTAAAACGCAAATGACCACTGAAAGAGTCATTTTGACTCAACAATTCTCAACGCACCAAAGACACTTTCTAGGGTACTGGGGCAAAGCTTCTGTTACTCGGGAACCAAAGAAACCACTGGGGAACCATAGAAATAGCTTAGGGGTACTTAAACCCTCTAAAGGGTGTACAGGGATTTTGGCATTGTCCCAAAGGCTCCAAGGGCTTCAGACTTGGGCTTGGAAAAGGTCAAAAGGTCTCCTTTGACATTGACAATTGCTTAACCCTCAAGCGCTCCTCAAGGGGCACCAAGACATATCGACACACGTGTGGCTCCTCAAGGGGCACCAAGACATATCGACACACGTGTTGTCATCAATGACAATTTAGTCAACACAAGAAACCTCTTGGAATATGAAACCAAGGGTCACATCTCATTGTATATATTATGTGTATGATATTAACGAATGCATCACACACATATTTTTCTTCAAAGTGTTCCAACAATTATATCGCTTATGAAGTCTAAGTTGTAATTATAAATTTATAACCATTATTTTTGACAATAATAAAATTGTCACAGAATTCCCCGAGAACTAGGAATGTGCTTGATAGGACCTACCACATACACACACATACACTCTGCAGAGTTGGAGTTGCACACCGAATGCAGGCTGACATGGGTATTTCAAGCCTGACGTCATAATGGTATAAATAGTGTAGCCTGACCTCTTCTTTTATCATCAATTTCTCATGATCATTATCAATTAGCAAATGCATGCATCTGTTTTTTCTGAAATTTGCATGTCCAAAAATAGAAACAAAAAGCAGACAACAGAATTGTGTTAGTGTTTCTAAATAGATGATCAATATTCTCTTGATTTCTCTAACGTTTGTACATCAATGAACAATTCTGGGCTTCAAGGTTACTGCAACTGTCTAGGAGCAGGTAGAAAAAATAAATTAGAGTAACTGAACCCCATTATCGTATTTTAATTTACATGATTATTGTTTCCATGGTTCAGTTGTCCATATGTCTACTATGTTTATTGCTTTTTTATTGTTGCGTCCTTAGGTTGCATTAAATTTATGATTATTTCTACATAATTTCAATGGATGACACTTTTGTCAAGTAGTCAATGTGATCAATATTCATGAAAGAAAAAATATTATTATCTGGATAATTTCATCTATAAATATAGGATTGACTGATTCCTTGCAAGATTTCATGGCTTTCAGTCAGTTACTTAAAATCTTGAGACACTTCAAGTTAACATAAATCAGTTGGTAAATATATGACAGCTTCTGCAGATCAAAGTTATGGGAAAATCCTGTTTGATGTCATCACAAAACCGAATGAAATTAAGCATGCAAAGATTCTTGTAGTGTTTTTAATCTTGATGTACATTCTAGAATGCATTAAAATGAAGTCCATTCATAATGGTATAAATAGTGGAGCTTGTACTCACTTTTTATCAACAAACTCTCATGATCATTATCAATTTGCAAATGCATGCATTTGTTTTTTCTGAAATTTGCATGTCTAAAAGTAGAAACAAAAGTAGAGAACAGTAGTGTGTTAGCGTTTCTAAATAGATAATCAATATTCTCTTGATTTCTCCTCCATTGTTGTTAGAATTTTGTCATTTAATCAATATGATCTAGGATCTTATCTGAGGGAATAACATGCACCGCAATAATCACAAGAGACGCAAAGAATTTTCCTCGAGAAAACCATAAAGGAAAAACCCCGCAACTTCCTCAGAGATAGAATGAGCACCAATGGCAAAAGTAAAACCCAAAGAAACAAAGATGATCTCCGACAATTGTTCTCTCTCTCACTTGTGCAGCTCCTCTTCTCTCACTCAAGCGCTCCTGTTGAGTGAGTGTGTGTTTCACATAGAGAGTCTCACTCTCTATTTATACTAGTTTTCCACTTGACAATTATTCTATAGGGCCGACCTCACTAGGAGAGTCTAATAACCCTAATACCCCTCAACTGTGGGGACTATTGCCCCGACTTACAACGGAGGTTTAACCTCAATGACTTTACATGACTTTATTATATTAATGACTCTCCCGATCGGAGGAATAAACATCTTCATCGGGGTACAATGAAATAAAATAAGTGAATACATTTTGAAGTTACAAATACATCAACACTCCCTCTTAACTAGGAAGGTATTCTCTTGACACAGTTCAGCAGCACAAGTCTTCGTCACTGGATCATCATCAAAGCTCTTTTTCATGTTGTGTGCAGTACCTTGCCTCTGCAAGGATTTCCACTATAGAGCTAGCCCTTTTTCATGCTGGGTACAGTACCTTGCCTCTACAAGGATTTCCTCTTCAGATCATCTTGGAGCACAATCTAGATACACATAACACAACATTCACATTCACTAGCATGGTAGGACACTCCTACTACCATCCGAGAAAGGTTTCAACACTTACATCCACCGGCATGGTAGGACACACCTACTACCATCCGGGAAGGGCTCATGTGTATCACTTTCCCTTGGAGGGAACCTCGATCTGAAGAACACCAAGCTTCTCTATGAAGTACACAAACTTCACTCTGGCCAACGACTTGGTCAACACATCAGCTATCTACTCGTCTGTCGCAACATACTAGAGCTTCACTGCTCCTCTCTGCACCATATCTCTGATATAGTGATACTTGATCTCGATGTGCTTCGACTTGTCATGGAACACCGAGTTCCTCGACAACTTCACACAACTTTGGTTGTCACAATATATACAAATAGCATCTAACTTGAGATCAAACAAATCAGACAGTAGCTTCCTCATCCATACTGCCTCACAACTAGCTGAACAAGCTGCAACATACTCTACTTTGGTTGTACTTAGTGCCACGCAGGATTGCTTCCTGCTAAACCAAGAGATCACACCTGAGCCCATACTGAAGCAACACCCTGAAGTGCTCTTCCTATCAATGGCACTGCCTAGCCAATCTGAATCCACATAACCCTCCAGGTTAATCTTCTGATTCGCCTCATACTTGAGCCCATAATCAACTGTACCCTTTAGGTACCTCAGAATATGTTTTGCGGCAATCAGATGAACATGTCTTGGATCCCTCAGGAACTGGCTTAGTGTGTTCACAGCAAAGCAAATATATGGTTTCGTGTTTGTTAGGTACATCAATGACCCAATCATCTGACGATACATTGTGGCATCAACTGACTCTGATGAAGCATCACTCAATAGCTTCAGGTTCAATGCGATAGTTGTGGCCATGTCCTTGCAGTCCATCATCATAAACCTCTTCAGGATCTCTATTGCATACTTCCCTTGTCCAAGGGAGATTCCATCCGCACTCTGCCACACCTCCATGCCTAGAAAGTAGTGCATCATACCCAAGTCCTTCATCTCGAACTCGACAGCAAGTCTCCTTCTTGCAACTTTAATGAGTTCCTCTTTTCCTATTAGGAACAAGTCATCGACATATAACAGGAGCATCACTGGTCTTCTGCCTTCAACCTTGAAGCAAAGGTTGGAATCTGCTTTACTCTTAGTATAGCCTAGAGCCATCAGTAATCTGTCCATCCTGTCGTACCATGTCGAACCTTGAGATCTTTTGTAGTCACTCCCTCTGAAGCGAAGCATCATTCTCCCTCTGCCTTTCATACTCTATGTATTGAAACATTCTGTACTGGAATGACAAGTATCTTCCTCTGCTACTAATCTTTCCTTGTATCCCACAATGTTGCCATTTACTGCATGTTGGATCTTGTAGATCCATATGGAAGACACTACGGACTTCCCTTCAGGTTTCGATATCGCATCCTAGACATCATTCTTCTTGAACTGGAGCTCTCCTTCCCTTTCTTCTTGGCTACTTCTTCATAGTTGGAAGGTTTTGCATCAATGATGTTGCTCAATAGTGTCACATAACTGCATTGTGTCTGAGGCCTCTTTCTTTCTTTGAAAGTATCGTCATATTATTCTTCATCTTGGATTATTTCTCGTGCCCAAGATGGTCTTCATCTCTCGAGGTGGATCTATCGTTCTCTTCATGTTCTTCTGAAGCTCTTTCTTTTCCCGTGGTGTCTTTGACCCAAAAAGCTCTAGGTTCCTCTTCATGTATGCTTATTGGAGTGAATATTGAATTGTCGCCACTTGTTCTTCGAAACAAGTCTCATCCTTCTTTTCTTGTAGGTGATTGTACGGAATCTTTCCTACAAGTCAAATGTACCAGTTGTATGGTTAGAAATATTTCATAAGGCATATTCATAATGGAAAATTCTTATGCATAAAGATATAATCATGCAACTATTTTAGCCAATACCAAATTCATCCATATCTCACGGAAACTTTCTAGATGCCTTCCATCTCTACCATGACATCATTGAGAGTGTGCACTAATCCAATATGTCAGCAAAGAGGTTTCATTCTAGATAAGTAGCAATGGAGTGTTGTATAGCACCATGGCGTACTTACCCATCACATGCATATTAGTAGTATATTGTCATTAATGCAACCATTCAATCATGCATAATAACTAAACAATGTCATATAAACAACTAGATATATAGGAAAAGACAATTCAAATACTTATCTTTATTTGTTTTGTGGGTAGACTCCTTGAGCCTTCAGCTTCATCATCTTCTTTATTCATAACATCATCATTTATTATCCAAATGCTAAGATGGATAAGAGGTTCTTCAAGAATTGAGTCATTCATATTCCTCGTCGCGTGAGGGATCTTTGTGAGAGTTGGATCTTCAGTTTCTCCCATCTTTCTTCTCTTATTATGAGTCGAGCTTCTTCTTGTGTGCATTCTTCCCAGAGGCTGCTAAAGGTAATCACTTCCTTCTGGCACACATTCGTTGAATGAATGAATCCCATGATCCTGGGAGGCCATTCAAGGTGGTTATAACAATATCTTATTCTTCTTTGATTGCTTCGTCATAGCATCGTGTCTTCAAGGATGACACATGAGGGATGAGATGATCTTTACTAGAATCTGCAATGATTCTCTTGGCTCTAGCCTTAGCCTTATCTCCCTTTGGCTCCTAGACCTTTCTTACTGAAATACAGATCCAAGTCAATTTCTTCAAGGATCACGGAGGTCATATACTTCCATACTCGGAAGTTGTCAGCATCACCAAGCTTGTTATCAAGCAGGTGTGATTAGTCGTTTTGAAATGAGAACCTCAAATGTAAAGAGCAAAAGATTAGATCTTACTAATTTGAGATGTCCAGCCTGGTTCTAGAGCTAGTTGATCTACGGTTTGTCAGAGAAACTCTAATTTTCAAAACTTGGAATCTTTTAGATTTGATTGGATAGAAGATGCTCCTCCTCAAGGCAAGTTGAGTAGCATACTCATTTTCCCAAAACTGTGATTATAACTACAAAATATCTGATTCCTTAGTTTTCTTCAATTTCTTCTGCAAAATTACCTGATATTGTTTCTGAGGTATCTCTGAAAGTACTGCTCCTCTGTGTCTGAAACTTCGCACTGAGGTAACCTTGTCTTTCCTCTTTCCAACATCGCAGTTTTGAGCAAAATTGGTTTCACCGATTAGGACTTATGAGAGTTTTCCCAAGGTGACTTACTTCAGGACTGTTCCGCATAGCGAACTTGTATAGACTGCCACGTAGCATTGTTTCACCTTCGGGGGCTGAAACTTTTACCACAAAAAGTACAATTCATGCCCTATCTGAAACAGCTTGTGAAATTTCGTTTGGACCTTCGTAGCTCGAGATATAGCAATTCTCCCTAGGTGTCTTGTTTAAGGATGAGTCCTGGGAGAGGCTGGAACCTTGATTTGGAGGAATCATATCTCCCAGAATATAGTGAATCTGAGGCTGAAACTTTTACACAAGGTACATTAGGAATTTATCTTCAACCTGTAAAAGTTTCGGCTCCTGAGCCTTCTCCAATCTCGAGATATAGCGAATGCACCAAAATGACTAGTTTTAGTCTTTTAGGGTTTTCAAGCATGAAACCCTAATTTCCATTAGCTGCCATTGCAATTGTATTTCAGCTATACAGTGAACCTTTTCTGATTCATCTTTAATGAGACCCTCAAATGAAAATACAAAAGATTTAGATCTTACCAATTTGAGATGCCCGAACTGGATCTGGAGCTGATCTTTTGCAACGCTGATTTTCTGGTCCGGGGTCAAATTAAGGTTTGACTTTCCCGGAGTTTTACCCAACCAAAATTTTCGATCTTGGTCTCTAAATTTTGATTTTGAGGAGGAGAGCAATCATATGATGGGCTCACTCAAAAACTCCTCTTTGTGAAAAGCCCTAATTTCTCGCAGTAGTGACAAGTCAAAAAACTGAAAATGCCCGGAATCAAATTCTTCTTCGACAAAAAATGCGCCCTTCAATGGAGAGTTAGCCTAGCCTCCTTTTGCTAATGATCTATGGAGCGAGACCCAAAAAGTAAGAAGGCCTAGCTTCTGCAACTGCATAGTGTCTTCTTCTCAGGTTAGCTCTGATACCATGTTAGAATTTTCTCATTTAATCAATATGATCTAGGATCTTATCTGAGAGAATAACACGCACAACAATAATCACAAGAGAGTCAAAGAATTTTCCTTAGGGAAACCATAAAGGAAAAACCCCGCAACTTCCTTAGAGATAGAATGAGCACCAATGGCAAAAGTAAAACCCAAAGAAACAAAGATGATCTCCGACAGTTGTTATCTCTCTCACTTGTGCGAGCTCCTCTTCTCTCACTCATGCGCTACTGTTGAGTGAGTGTGTGTTTCAAATAGAGAGTCTCACTCTCTATTTATACTAGTTTTCCACTTGACAATTACTCTACAGGGCCGACCTCACTGGGAGAGCATAATAACCCTAGTACCCCTCAACTATGGGAACTATTGCCCTGACCTACAACGGAGGTTTAACCTCAATGAGTTTACATGACTTTATTATATAATTGACTCTCCCGATCGGAGGAATTAACATCTCCGTCGGGGTACAATGAAATACAATAAGTGAATACATTCCGAAGTTACAAATACATCAACAATTGTTGCTTCAATGAACAATTCTGGCTAGCTAGGTGACTATAACTGTATAGGAGCAGGTAGAGAAAATAAATTAGAGTAACTCAAGTTTCAACCTCATTATCGTAGTTTAATTTACATGTTTATGTGTTTCCGTGGTTCAGTTGTCCATCTGTCTACTATGTTTCTTGCTTTTTTATTGTTGCATCCTTAGGTTGCATTAAATTTAGGTATATTTCTATATAATTTCAATGGATGACAATTTTGTCAAATAGTCGATGTGATCAATGTTCATGAAAGAAAAATTATAATTATCTAGCTAATTTTATCTATAAATATAGGATTGACTGATTCCTTGCAAGGTTTCATGGCTTTCAGTCGGTTTAAAATCTAGAGACACTTCAAGTTAACATAGATCAGTTGGGAAATATTTGGCAACCTCTGTGGATCAAAGCTATGGGAAAATCCTGTTTGATTTCATCACAAAACCGAATGAAATTAAGCATGCAAAGTTTCTTGTAGTGTCGTCAATCTTGGTGTACATACTAGATCGTGTTTGAATGAAATCCATCCCCTCCTGCAGGTGTGGCAAGAATTCTGGATAACTGGAGATGTTGATGGGCGTGGTGTCCCTGTTTCAAACCCAAATGGGCCATTAGATCATGAACTTTTCCTTATATGTGCAAGGGACACAATCAAGCTCTTGCGCAACCATGCAAGCTTGGCTCTATGGGTTGGAGGTAATGAGCAACACCCACCAGACGACATCAATACAGCTCTGAAGAATGACTTGCAGCTTCATCCTTATTTCACGTCCCCTGACACTGGGATAAATTTAATGAATTCACATACATGGCCCAAGGCTTATCAAGATCCTAGCCTATACCTTGACGGAACTCGTCTATATATCCAAGGATCTCTTTGGGATGGATTTGCCAAGGGAAATGGAGACTTTTCCGATGGCCCATATGAAATCCAAAATCCAGAAGACTTTTTCAAGGATGATTTTTATCAATATGGGTTTAACCCCGAGGTGGGTTCTGTAGGTATGCCAGTTGCAGCCACCATCAGAGTAACAATGCCTCCAGAAGCCTGGGAAATTCCACTATTTCAGAAGCTCTCAAGTGGCTACATTAAGGAAGTGCCAAATCCTGTTTGGGACTATCACAAGTATATCGCATATTCTAAACCTGGAGAGGTCCATGATCAAATTGAAATGTATGGAGAACCAAAGAATCTGGATGATTTCTGTGAGAAGGTACACCAAACCTTTTATTTTGAATGTCTTCCTGTAAATGCTAATTGTGAATAAGTGGTCATTTAACTTGCATAGTTACTGGATATTTTTCCAGGCACAACTTGTCAACTATGTTCAATATAAGGCACTTTTGGAAGGGTGGACATCAAGGATGTGGACAAAATATACAGGTGTTCTAATTTGGAAAAACCAGAACCCATGGACGGGTTTGAGAGGTCAGTTTTATGATCATCTTCATGACCAGACTGCAGGATTCTATGGTGTGCGTTCAGCTGCAGAGCCAATTCATGTGCAGCTGAATCTGGCAACATATTTTGTTGAGGTGGTTTTCAAGGCAATTTTGGTTTTCTAAAATAGCATGTAGTCCATCTATATCTCGATTCGTTGGTTTTGATTCATCTTATTACATTTTGTATTATCATTTGTGTCAACTATTGGGTCCTAAGATATATTAATTTAACTTCTCTTTTTTCTTTGCAGATAGTGAATACAACCTCAAGTCCCCTCTCAAGTGTTACGGTGGAGGCGTCAATATGGGATTTGGATGGAACCTGTCCATACCACAAAATTAACAAAAACATATCAGTGCCATCAAAGAAAACACTTCCAGTTTTTGAAATGCAGTATCCAAAATCAGATAATGCAAAGCCAGTTTATTTTCTTCTCCTCAAGCTTCTTGATAAGTCAAATGCAAATGTTTTATCTAGGAACTTTTATTGGCTCCATTTGCCTGGAGGAAACTACAAACTATTGGAGACATATAGATCTAAAAAAGTAGCTATACGGAGTTCTGCACAAGCATTTTTGGTAGGAAAAACGTGTACCATGAAAATGAAAGTGCATAACTTATCAAACAAGTCACTATCTGAGTGTCAATCTCTTCTTAATTTTGAAGATCATGACAACCAACATGAGCCCATTAGCATTGAGAATAATTGCAAATATGGAAGTATGAATGTAAAGGAGCCTGAATTTGAGACAACAGAGGGATTACTTTCACGGGTATCAAGCCTTTTTCTCAGGAAGAAAAAAATCATGCAAGTGACGGAGACAAAAGGGGACCACTCAGGGGTTGCATTTTTTCTTCATTTCTCAGTACTTGCTGCCAGCAATAACAGCAAATCGGGAGAAGAAAAACGTATTCTTCCTGTCAATTACTCAGACAACTACTTTTCTTTAGAACCTGGGGAGGTGTTACCTGTTGAGATAAGCTTTGAAATTCCTCCGAATACTGTGCCCCAGATCGTTCTTGAAGGTTGGAACACAAATGGGCATCATCTGTCCATGCAAATAACCTAGCTTAAATAGGTTAATATATTAGAATTGAGAACACTTTAATCTCCTATAGTATTACCTATTACCCATGCAATTGTTGAATTTCTTCCCGTGAAAGTTATCATTGTAACGCTTGTACTACAAGTAATGACATTTATTCAACAATAACTATTAAGACACAACATTTATCCTGACTATTCAAGCTTCTGAATCAAGCATCTGCTAATAAATGGCAGTATGATGCATGTCTTGTTAGGTTTCTGTCCTGTTTGTAAGCATATTGTTTCAATCCATTAAGGGATAGGTATGTCCTGTTATTGATTTTGGCAAATGGACAAGGTATGTAAGTGTTAAGATTTATTGATTGAAGGGATTTTTTTTACTTGCATGTGACTTCAAAGATGAGATTACTGAATCAAGCCCTTTCTTTCAGTTCCATGTCATAATTGATTGCTTCATAAACATGGCAAAGCCAATTTTTCTTTTTAGTACTTCTTGTATTGTGTTCCATTCCATTTTCCTTGAAACTATCCATACAAAGTAGTCCATTGATAGAAACAAGTTTTTAACCAGCATTTAGCTACACAATCTTTAAAAAAGCTTTGTTTGGCATTTTTCTGATCAATATTTAGAACATCGGAAAGCAGGGATATTTTGTTTTTACGAGAGATTGCAAGAAGTCTTTTCTCAACATTTGGTTTCATAAAATCACTCCAAATCTTTGGCCCGATCACCCTAGAAAGAATGATGAATGCAATAATAAATCATTGAATCATGTTTTCCAAATGTTGGGAGTTTGAATCAGGTAGCTCTTATCCGGATGATACTTCCAAGTTCCAACCAAAGCGTTTCTCAGTTTAGAGAAAACAATTATTGAATGTCAAGGTTTTCTCTTTAGAAGGAATGCTTGCTCTTTTTCTCAAATAAAGTTGGAAATCATCTGTTGAATCTATTTAATAATAATAATATGTAGGACTTGATTATAGTTGCTTGTGTGTATTCAATTGCTTTCATAGGATTGAGCTTTTGAGCACTGAAAATGTTGATACGGTTATTTGAGAGGATTAATTTGGTCTTTCTTTAAATTTTGAAGTTGTAGTTCAGTAACAAAGATTTGTAGCTTTCTCAGTTGGTGAGGGTGACAAAATACATCAATAAGCCATTTACATAACCCTCCATAAAAACACCAAGCAATGTTTGTAAGAGTATGAATCGTCTTAGAAAGGAATTGAACCAAAAACTGGCATGTCATTCTAACATGAGATTGCTAGCATTGTTTGTGCAAGAAAGGGCAATATTGGTGATATTCATAGTGTTGCTGGCTTACACACACTTGGGGAGAAACACAACAGAAATCTTCAAGCTGCTTGGTGTGTCATTGGGGGCAAGTCTCGAATCAAGTGTTGTCACCTGATACTGACTCCTCTATTTAGGCAACTCCCAACGAAGCCAAGGGGTGGTCCCTACAAAGAGTTACTAAGGATTTTAAGTTTTTATTAAGTGTTAATGATAGACGTGATTTTTTAGGATTTTTTTGGAGTTTTTTGAAGTGAATTAGTGAACCAAGATGTTTGCAAATTTGAAAAGTAATTCAACAACATATAAAAATAGCATTAGCATATAAGGTTTAAGCAACAACAATACACTGATAATAAGCAAATAAAGAGTATTGTTGTAGATGTAGATCAGTGCCAATGAAGTGAATTAGTGAACCAAGATGTTTGCAAATCTGAAAAGTACTTCAACAACATATAAAAATAGCATTAGCATATAAGGTTTAAGCAACAACAATACACTGATAATAAGCAAATGAAGAGTATTGTTGTAGATGTAGATCAGTGCCAATGGAGTGAAATACAATAGTGATGCTAAAAGATTAAAGTATTTTTCAAATGTGTCTTGGTTCGTTTTTAAATTAATATGGATTTGATGCATGGATTAGAGGGAAGGGAACTCCATATATACCTGACGGTACGAGGAGTATGTCTAAAAACGTTACCAAATATGACTCAATGCGAGGAAGTGTGGACTGGATCGAAGTCTCTGGGAGGTGTCCAGCACTACACCAATCGAGGGTGTAGCCTGATGGTATCCTGAGGTCACTACCCAATGGTTCTTGCTTCCTCTATGAAATTTCTTTACAAGAGATTGAATCGAGTCATTGGGTTTTCGCCTTGGGAGATTTATTGGAGTGTGAAATGAATTAAACTAGTCACCTGACTTCATTTTTTATACAACCACTCTAGATCGGACGAACTATGGATGGTGTAGAGCATACATGAAGGGAAGCCTTGGTTTATTTTAAGGATTTAAAAGCAATATGTGTCTTGATTATTAGACCCAAGAATATATTTCCAAGCATGTTGCAGTTGCAACTGTTTCCCCAAATTTTCAAATTTTGGACCCCCTTGTTAATTTTATCATTGCCTAGAATCGTTTGGATACATGAACTCTTGTTGTTTTTGCTTTAATTCTGGACTATTTTGAGGTTAACTCTCTTCCTGTTTTTCGAAAAATTGCTTATGTTTGAAACTGATGTCGGTTGCGGAGTTTAAAGTTTGGTTTGTTGCCCTTCAAGCTGTGATTTCTTCTCGGGAACTTATTTCTCATGCTAGCCACTGTTTCGAAGGCCATTTAAACAACGTATCGGAGCCATGTTTCCTTAGGAAGCCTTCGTCGCGGAAATCGAACGATGATTATTCTGCAGAAAGATCGTGACTCCTCCGTTGCCGCGACGTATCGTTTGACTTGTTTATATTATCGGAGGTTGGTCAAAGTTGAGTCGGAATAGTTGGTCTTTGTGAAGCCGTTGTTTCGGAAGTGAAACAGGTTTTTTTGGACCGCCGCGAGACCTTAAGTTGGTCCGAACACTTAGCGTTGTACATTGATCTTGCGTCATAGAAAAAGTTATGGTTTGGATCGGAGGATGTAGTTTGTTTATCTTCCGCCCTTGCGGCTCCCAAGCGAACTAGGTATCCGCCATATAACCGCTCCGCCCATCGAGACTTTGTCAGGTTTCCGTCACTTTGTCTTTGGATTGGAATCTGTAGTTTTTCCTCCTCTGCCCTTGTGGCTGTGTAACGCAATAATTGTCCGACGTTAATGTCTTTCCACTCGCCGACTGGGAGTTCTTCCGCCCATAGTTAGGTTCTAGCGCTTCCAACTCTGATAAACTTAACGGTCTCGCGGAGCCCGTTGCCTGTTTGAGACCCGCTGACGCGGCTGTGAGTAAGACTACCGCGGCCGAGGTTTTAGTGTTTTAAGCCGCCGATAAGTCTTCTCTTCTTGTCGTTTTGTGAGTTTTAAACCCCTGTGTGGGCGAGACAGTGGTTCTGGTGCTTGTTAAGGTTTTCATAACAAGAGCGCAGTACAGGGCCTCTTTGATGACTAGTCGTTTTGTTGATGTAGTTTGATTTTATTGAAAAAATGCAGTCCTAATTAATGATAAATGTCGTTTAATTGTAGACGGACTCAAGAGATTTTTACAAATTACTACTGTGAGAAGGCATAGCTGGGAGACGAAGCAGCAGAAAAATGGTTGGACAATGTTAGGCAGAGTTCGTACTGAAATCAACGGGATCTCAAGGAGGACAAATGAAAGACAAGGCAGAATCAATGATGACAAAAGCCCAGGCTTGGAAAGATCCGTCAGTTACCGAGCGGATCTCACTGTTTTAAATACTCATAAGTTGAAATCTGAAAGCATAACGCATAAAGTGAATCATGAGACTCATGAAAAAGACAAAATGGTGATATTAGACGGTTTTGGAGGAGCCCAAAGGTCACACGGTTGGGGCAGCCCAAGGAGTTGGCTGATTTGATTTAAATATAGGGAAGTTAGAGTTTACAGGGGCTTTTTCCCCGGAAAAACTTGTGAACGATTGTTTGTAAGAGGAACTACTTCATTTTACAATAAGAAATTGCAAATTTTGCCTGTTGGAGAAAGTGTTATGTGGAATGTTTCAATGTGATAAAATGAACAATGTTGAAGAGGAACTATTTCGTTTTTTACTGTGTTTCATTAACTGTGAGAGCGTTCTAACTTTCTGAACCTATGTTCTTTCTTGAATGTTCTCTAGTATATTCTGTGATATTTTCCACTATGAGTAATGGCAGTTTTAACTGTTGATGAGCTATCTTGTCGTGTATACTTTTATTCATGTTTATATGTTTGGTTCTAGGAACAACTATCTGTGATTTGCCATAACATGTGAATAGTATTACATTACTCATGAATTAATATCTAGCTCTCTAGAGATATCCTAGTTAGTATTTATTTTCTTGCTATGTGTGCGATTTAGATGCTTGAGAGTTTAAGACGAGAGGTAAGAACCTGTGCATCACATTGTGAATACTCCTTGCATTCTTTATTACTCTGCATGTTAAGTAGGCACTTGCATATCATCCATAGAGTCAAAAAATACAAAAAATATATTCGGTGGACCGGGCCGCAACCGGTAAAACCTTTTATTTTGTTACTTGACCTACGGTAGCCGGACCGCAAACCGAACGGATTCCCTACACCAAACAGTCACGGGCTAGTTGGGAACGTGGACTGGGGAGAATCCCTTGTTGTTGTTGCCTACGATTTTCCAGGCCTCAACAGTTTCTAGCGCTAGAAGGAGGGCCACCAGTGCATGGGTGGTCGAGGAAACCCGTTTTCCCGAGATCATTCTACCGGTAACAGTGCAGGAAGCAGTTTGTTTTCCAATCCAATTCCTGAAGAAGGGGGTAGAGAACATTTGTATTTTGTCGACAACAAAGTTGTTAATGATTTGAGAAGACACACTAGGGCATACGTGAAGAAGATTGGAGGATTGTCGATTATCCCTGAATTGCCCAGAAGAGAATATAAAAGGAAAGATCATCCTATATTGGAAGACTCGGTGCTGGTTGGGGATTGGGAAGAACTTGTAGAAACAGTCTTACAGGAAGTTGTACAGCCTTTGAATCAAGTAGGCTCGGATACTCCTCACAGTTCTCCTGTTCATACTCCTATTTGCTCACCTCCTCACTCTCCACCCAGACTCATGGTGGGCGTAAACGCAAATCAACCACCCAACCCACCGAATCCACCACCTGCCTGGAAAGCCAGATCACCTTTAAACCTAACACCTCATTTGCATGATTTATCTCAATCTTTTGAAACGACGCTGCCCAAATTCGACCCAAATGAGAAGATGCTAGTAGACGACCACTTGCAAAGTTTCTATTTGGCAATAGAAGGATTAAGGGCTGGGGAATATGAGGATGTAGTTTGTAGACTTTTACCACACACCCTTAAAGGAGCAGCAGCATCGTGGTACTTTGGTTTACCTGCAAATTCTATCCCTGATTGGGATACCTTCGAGAGGATTTTTAGAAGTAAATATGCAACCCAAAAGACTCATGCAGCTCTCATGAAAGGACTATGCGCCTTAAAGAAAGAAAGAAAGGAGAAGGTGCATAGTTTCACCCAAAGATTTGCAGCATATCTTAAGAATTTTTCTGAAGCTGACAAACCTTCGGATAAAGTCCCGATTGAATATTGTACCTCAGCTCCAGGACCCGAATTGGCCATGTTTGCCAAAATGAAGGCCAAGCCTACTCTGGCGGAGACCTATGAGGAGACAGAGAGAGTAGAGGCTGAAAGGGAGAGTATCGAAGATTATCCCGAACGGTCAGGCGAAAAAAATGTGGGGAGGAAAGCTTTGTTGTTTACCAAGCCTAAGGAAGAGCAGTCACCAGATTTTGAAGGAATGACAAAAATGATGCAGAAGCTTTCTAACAGAATCATAGACTTGGAAAAGGAAAAGGAAGCCCAAAAGTTCTACAAGCCTTACAAGAAAATGGAAGATAACAATCAACCCCAACCCCCTCCGCACAATTCTGCATCTATGAATTTAACAGAGGTAGGAATGGACAATTTTTGCACTTTCCATCAACAACCCAACTCTGAAAAGAATTGTCCTCAATGGATAAACTCAATGACGTTGGTTATGAATCAGCTGTTGGATTCTAAATTGACAAAAGATAAAGATGAAGAAAGGAAAGACAGCAATACATCAACGAAAGAACAAGAAGATGAGACCATGGCTTTATGGAATTGTGTTTCGTTGTTGGACGCCGAGGAGGAAAAGGTTTTGAGACACAAGGACATCCGAGAAACAAATGTAACAACAAGAAGCCAAGGGTTGGCTAAAGAAAATAGTCTCATGCTCCCAAAGATTAAAAGACTTCAAAGGAATGTTAAAAAAATTCAAAATAACTCCTCAACTAATAAAATTCCGGAATTTACCATCACCAGTCAAGATCCTAGACAGACTAACGTGTTCGCCGAGCCCAATGAAGGAAAAATAAATAATGGTAAACCAAATCCCATCGAACCTAAGATGGAATATGACATTGTGGAAGATATAAAGAAGGTAAGGGCGAATATCTCGTTATTTGAAATGTGCAAGGTGCCGCAGCAGAAAGAAAAGCTGTTGAAAGCACTTGAAGCATCAGAGGAGGGGCTGTCGACCGACAATCAACCCAAGGAAGAAGAAAAAATTGGGGAAGCAAGTATAGGAGGTAAACCTAAGAGCAAGAATCCTCTTTTTCTCCTCACTTTTGAAATTTTTAACCACAACGTACATAATTGCTTGGTAGACTCAGGGGCATCGGTTAACGTCATGCCGCTGTTAGTCTGCAAAAGGATAAATGGGCAGCCTAAACCATCCACCTGGAGGGTTGTTCAGTTGGATAGAACGAATGTGAAGGTAATTGGGGAAATGGAGGATGTTCTAGTCTGCTTGTCTTCTAACGATAAGGTGTGTCAATTTATTGATATTGTGGTGGCTTAACATACAAGAAGCTTATGGGCTTGTGTTGAGCAGGGATTGGTCGGCAAAGCTAAACGGATATTTTGCCTCGAACTGGTCACATCTGTGGCTGCCGTATAAAGGAAGTCCGAACCAAATTAAAATTTTGAGGAAACCCCACATGAAATACAATGTTACTTAATTTGAAGAAAAAAACGAACCAGTGGATTCTGTTTTGGGAAATTACTTTATTGAGTTAGAACCAGGAAATTACCAAGCAGAAGAAGCCAGCGACACATCAGACGCTCAGCCTGATCTCCTTCGATTTTCACAGGCTGATGAAATCGATTGTAAAATAGTAGACTTAGCAATAGAAGTAGATGTAAATTCCCGCACAGTAGTTAGCGATTTCTGGACACTCTTTTTATACGGATCTAAAACGTTAGAAGGTCATGAGTCGGTTGTGTCTTGATTGACCCCAAGAAGAACAAACATTTTCTTTCATGTAGGTTAGAGTTTGAATGTACAAATAACACCGCTGAATATGAAGCGTTGGTTCAAGGTCTAAGGAAAGCAATTGAATTAAAGGCAAATAATCTGAAAGTGTTTGGAGATTCTGAAATAATTGTAAAACAAATTCGGAATCAAATACATTGCATTTCTCCTCACTTAAAAGCTTATCAAAACGAAGTATGGGATTTACTCAAATGTTTTAATGCATTTAATATTGTATCGATCCCAAGACTTAAGAATGCAACAGCTGACTTACTGGCCACGTCAGCTGCTAGGCTTGTGCCCTCTAATAATTGGTGCTTTGTTGAATTGTTTTTCAGGCCCTCCGTTCCGGATATGATTAGCAACCTATGAGTGTTCGATGACGATCAGCAGATTATAGAATGCTTAACAAATGATGAGGCATTTAAAGGGGCGATTATTGATGACGAAGAACATCAGGCCGAGCTGAAATTCGATAATTTCATCCTTAAAGGAGTCAGAACTTTAGAACGGATGTTTGATTTAAATGAAAAATTTAGAAGACCAGCAAATGTGAAAACTCATAGCTCATCTTTACAGTTCGAATTGGTTAAATTTGGGGACTGAGATGAAGCCTAAATATGTGAATCTTGGAAAATGTTGTTCACCAGCTGAAAGAAATCAGTTCATCGTTCTTTTCAAACAATACAAAGATGTTTTTGCCTGGACATATGAAGATCTGTAGACATACGACACCAGTATTATCCAACATGTTATCCCCATCAAATCTGGAGTCAAACCTTATCAACAGCCTTCAAAGAAAATGCATCAAAAACTGGAACCTCCAATCCAGAGTGAAGTTAAGAAATTATTGGACACTAGGATCATTTTTAAGGTTAAACACTCGGAATGAGTTTCAAATCTGGTACCAGAGGAAGAAATCTGGAGAAATCAGGTTACGTGTGGATTTTAGAAACTTGAATCGAGCTTCAGACAAAGACAATTATCCTGTTCCACCCATGGAGCAACTACTGCAAATGGTTTCAAGTTCGGAACTATTCTCTTTATTAGACGGATTTTCAGGCTACAGTCAAGTGTTAGTGACCGAAGAAGACAGATTGAAAACGACATTCAGGACCAAGTGGGGAACTTTCGCTTACAGAAGAATGCCCTTTGGACTTATAAACGTTGGGGCTACGTTCCAGAGGGCTATGGACATAGCTTTCTGCGGTTTGATTGGCCGCAGTGCTGTAGTATACCTCGATGACATCACGATATTCTCTAAGAAGAGAGAAGGACACGCATTTCATCTAAAGCATATTTTTGAACGCTGCCGAAAATATGGTATCTCACTAAATCCCAAGAAGTGCGTGTTCGCTGTTACGGAAGGTAAGTTGCTAGGTCACATGGTTTCAAAGAAGGGTATATCCATAGACCCAGAAAGAATCAAAGCCATTGAACAGATTCCCTTGCCCCATAACAAAAAATGCATGCAATCATTTATGGTGACAATAAACTTTGTGTGAAGGTTTGTGCCAGATTTCGCTCAAATTGTTAAACCTTTGCAGCAAATGGTAAAGCAAAGTGTACAATTCAAGTGGACCGATGTTGAAAAGAACGCATTCGGCAAGATTAAAACCGTTGTTGCGCACGCACCCTCCCTCAAGAGCCCGGATTTTGATAAAGATTTTATTCTGCACACTTTCGCATCTGATGATTCGCTAGCAGTTGTGCTTACTCAGAAGAAAGATGGGGGAGATGAGTTCTCCATATCATTTATGAGCACTGGTCTGCAAGGGGCCGAATTGAATTACCCAGCTATAGATAAACAAGCTTACGCAGTGTTCAAAGCGGTGAAACAATCCACGCCCTACATACTAAAGAACCGGACCAAAGTAATCGTCCCACACCCAGCTGTGAGGTCTCTTTTCGTACAGAAGGAGTTAGGAGAAAGAAGGGGCAATTGGGTAACAGCTCTTCAGAAATATGACCTCGAATTCAAGCCAGCTTCTATAGTTAAAGGGCAAGGATTGTGCAAGCTGATGACTGAAAATAAAAACAATGAAGAACATGCCTGGGAAGACGAAGCTGAGTTACATTTGATGGATATATGTCCTCTTTTCACAGCCCCGGAATCTTGGTATCAAGACCTTGTGCATTACCTCCAAACAGGATCATTACCGGAACATTGGAATTCTAAGCAAAGAAGAGCACTACGTCTTAAATCAGCCTCATATCAAATTATTGAAGGAATATTATTCAAAAAAAATTACGACAGGGTTCTCCTCAGATGCTTAGAGAAAGAAGATGCAAAGAAAGTAATGACAGATTTGCATGATGGACCTGCTGGGGGACATTTTTCCGGAGATACTACAGCTCACAAAATTCTCAGAGCCAGATACTATTGGCCCACGCTTTTTAAAGATGCACATGCCCATGTCAGAAAGTGCAACATTTGTCAAAGGTGTAGTGGAAGACAAGCTAAAGCAGTAGGACCATTGAAGCATGTGATAATAGCAGAGCCTTTTGAGCAATGGGGGTTAGATATCATTGGGGAGATAAAGCCAAATTCTTCCCTGCAACACAAGTATATTCTGGCAGCAACCGACTACTTCACTCGCTGGGTCGAAGCCATCCCGTTGCGCAAAATAAATGAGGATGCGGTCATAGACTTCTTGCAAGACCATATTATGACCATGTTTGGAGTTGCAATTTCTTTAGTTTTTGATAATGCTACTTACTTTTCCTCAATAAGATTAACTGCTTTTGCTCATGAGAAATGGATTAAGTTGCATTACTCTGCTAATTACTATCCGCAGGGAAATGGTTTAGCTGAATCTACAAACAAGAATCTGATTAGGATTTTAAAAAAGACGGTGATAGAAAATCAAAGGAGTTGGCACTCAGCGTTACCAAACGTCCTTTGGGCTGATAGAGTCACCCCCAAGTCTTCGATAGGAGTGTCTCCGTATGCCCTTGTGTATGGTAAAGAGGCCATTATCCCCTCCAATATCATGCTACCCTCTTCCATAATAGCTCGGGAATCTAGAGGATCAGATAATGAAGTCTTGCAAATGAGGATATATAATCTCTTGAAGGCAGAAGAGTCCCGATCTAAAGCCAGAGAGCGCTTTAAACAACAACAAGATATAGTAAAGAGATGGTTTGATAAACACAAGGCTGGAACAAGAGATTTTGAGGTGGGAGATTTGGTTCTCAAGTGGGACCACCCCCATGATGAGAGAGGAAAACACACGAAATTTCAACAGTTATGGGTAGGTCCCTTTCTGATTGCGGCAAAGCTTGGCCCCTCAACTTATAAATTGCAAGATTTACAGGGGTGGGAAGAGAACTTACCATTAAATGGTTCAGTTCGCAAACCTTATTTTTTATGAATTTTATTTGTGTTCTTCTATCTTGTATATAAATAATTTGACTTGGCCGTTTCCTTTGAGTCATGTAGTTTTGTTTTGTTTTAGTCTAAATTTTGATTGATTTCAATAAAGGAGGCAAACTCGTGGTCGCATGGAGAACATCAGAATTTTGGAATGATTAAAGTTCTTGGGTATAAGACCATGTACTATTGTTTACCCAAAAGAATTTCTTCTAGTTTAGCAGTTTTCTCGAGTGGCTATGTACACATTGAAGTCCTGCTTAACCCCTGTAAAATAAACCAGAATCAAAGGGTCTGGAATACTATTTTGAGGCTCCATCCATATCACATTTAAAATGTCCTAGGGAATGACAGCAAAGGGCCCATGGAAAGTAAGCAGGGTAAACATTATATTATATATAAATGATCTCATGCCAAGAATTGAATGCCAAAAGGAAAATCAGAGTCGAAAGCTCTTGTGAAAGCATTATATATCAAAACAAATGCTGAACTATATAAGTACTAAATCGCCAAAAGTTCCTCTCCGTCCGTGAGCTGAAAAGTAAATACATCTCTCACACAAAATGACACTATGAATAGAGGAGCCTGAATCAAAATTCAGAAAGAAAGGCATGCAGGAGGACTCATACGAAAAGGACAAAAGTTCAAAAGCACGAAAAATGCAAAATGGCATGGAAATGAGGAACAAATGAATATTTCTGTTTACCATATGCTACAATCCTGTGGTGTCCAAGCTGGCAGCTACCTGAAGACAGAGGTAACAAATGAAATTCATCTTTTGGCCTCAAAAGAGTTATCTTAACTTGAAAAATCCTGGTTTCCACTTCTAAATTGGACTATCATCAATGTCACGTCCCCATCCCTCAGACCGGCGAAGAGGACGCGACGAACACCACGTTAACCGGGAAAACAGCCCCATGAACATGAATAGAAGAGATCAATGCTGAAATTACAAAGCTTAAACATAATGCATGCGAGGGTGCATAAACATACAAGCATACACAGATGCATAATTCTTTAATCATACAGCGGAAGCAAACATATACATTCCAGCATCCCCATGTTCATTATAATTCATTAAACATCAATATAATTGCAGAGATGAAGTAACAGCAGCACTTATCTTTTGATGAAGAAATTGCCCCGCAACCAGCTACGTCGCTGCAACGTTCCACCCAACCATAGGCCAACGTGCTCATCAATCTCTCAGCAACGCTACCACCCCCGAGCTGGGCATGATTCCTCAAGGACTAAGGGTCAATTACAAGCTTAAACATAGCCAAGGGGACACCAAACAGCCAAACCAACACCGCTGGGTTTATCAGGCCATCAACAGATCGGCCAAGCCAGCACAGTCTGAAGACCAACCACTGCATACCAGCAGCCAAAACAATCCCTTCACAGCCCCACGAAGAAGGAAAAGACAATCGGTGGCAGTCCCAAACAAAAGGTGATACACAGCTCAAGCCTACAAGGCAACTCAGAGTTGTTCTTGGCCTTAAAGTGGCCAAAACAACTCAGCTGCAACACCCAAAGCAGGGTATATCAGCAGCCCAAACACACAATAAATGATAGCGGCCTTCCACAGTTCCAAACAGGGAAAACTCGGCCAACGGCACACACAATTCCTCAATGCAGACGTTGAGGAAAGTTACACATCCACAGTCCAAAGTGGAAGCAGAATTTGGACTCACAACAGCATCCCAAATCATGGGAAAACAACAGCAACCCCAAAACATACACAGCAGCTCACTCACGACATGGGAAAAACGCCCAAAAAAGTCTGTACGTGAGTGCAACTTGCACCCAACCACAACACACAGAGGAAAACAAAATGCATGGCCGCAAATCAGTAAGGAAAACTCACACACCCAGTCCCTAAGCGCGAAATAGCTCATGCACCCGAGAATCACAAGCGACAGCCACGATTCCTCTTGTCCCCGGCGTGGGCAAAACCAACGCAGAGTCCCTGCGCGTAAGCATGAACAGACCGCCACCCTACGCGCAAGCAAGAAACAAACCACAAAGAAGATGGCGGTGGTGGTGAAGGCCAGGCGCATGAGGAAGATGATCCGACAGGGGAAGAGTGCGTGAGGGGAAGAACGGACAGTCGTGGGTGGAGTGGGCGTGTGGGAAAGGGACTGACAGACCTCCACAGCCACCACCACTTCAGCAATAACTGTCCCAACCACCAGCAGCCATAACTGCTCAACTACCCAACAGAACATTAAAGAGGTTGGAAGAGGTTGGATGAGACAAGAAAGGTGGCAAACACACAAGGTGGTAACACATGGGTTTTCCCCCCCATAAACCAAGGTTTGACATCCCCCCACCCCTTATCTTTTGGAACCATGCCCTTTTCATTCAACGTTGCACTGCCATAGCTGGTTGTGGTTTTAGTTTTAATTGATGTGCGTATTTACATGATGCTGAATTATAATGTGCCAAATGGCACGATAAACCATCGGCAACTATCCCCATTACCGAAACGTACACACAACCAAATCGATGGTGGGGCTTTTGCCTTGAGCTCCTCACCACGATTAATTATAATATATATACATCATGCAAACGAGGTCAAAACTAGGGACATTACAATCAATGATTAAAAGTACATATATTTGCCATTTGAGAAATCCAAATATCTGGAAGAATTCAACAGGTTCGTTTGTTGTTAAACAGTCTGTTACTCAAGAAATAATCGTCCAGAGATCTAGGTTCACCAGGTAATCGCCAATTGTTGCAGCTGTAACTGTTTCCCCAAATTTTCAAATTTTGGACCCCCTTGTTAATTTTAGCATTGCCTAGAATTGTTTGGATCCATGAACTCTTGTTGTTTTTGCTTTAATTTTGGACTATTTTGAGGTTAACTCTATTCCTGTTTTTCGAAAAATTGCTTATGTTTGAAACTGTTGTGGGTCGCGGAGTTTGAAGTTTGGTTTGTTTCCCTTCAAGCTGCGATTTCTTCTCCGGAACTTATTTCTTATGCTAGCCACTGTTCCGAAGGCCATTTAAACAACGTATCGGAGCCATGTTTCCTTAGAAAGCCTCCATCGCGGAAATCGAACGATGATTATTCTGCAGAAGGATCATGATTCCCCCGTTGCCGCGTCGTATCGTTTGACTTGTTTATATTATCGGAGGTTGGTCAAAGTTGAGTCGGAATAGTTGGTCTTTGTGAAGCCGTTGTTTCGGAAGTGAAACAGGTTAATTTGGACCGCCGCGAGACCTTAAGTTGGTCCGAACACTTAGCGTTGTACATTGATCTTGCGTCATAGCAAAAGTTATGGTTTGGATCGGAGGATGTAGTCTGTTTATCTTCCGCCCTTGCGGCTCCCAAGTGAACTAGGTATTCGCCATATAACCGCTCCGCCCGCCGAGACTTTGTCGGGTTTTCGTCGCTTTGTCTTTGGATCGAAATCTGTAGTCTTTCCTCCTCCGCCCTTGCGGCTATGTAACGGACTAATTGTCCGACGTTAATGTCTTTCCACTCGCCGACTGGGAGTTCTTCCGCCCAGAGTTAGGTTTTAGCGCTTTCGACTTCGATAAACTTAACGGTCTCGCGGAGCCTGTTTCCTGTTTGAGACCCGCTGACGCGGCTGTGAGTAAGACTACCGTGGCCGAGGTTTTAGTGTTTTAAGCCGTCGATAAGTTTTCTCTTCCTGTCGTTTTGTGAGTTTTAAACCCATGTGGGCGAGACAGTGGTTCTGGTGCTTGTTAAGGTTTTCATAACAAGAGCGCAGTACGGGGCCTCTTTGATGACTAGTCGTTTTGTTGATATAGTTTGATTTTATTGAAAAAATGCAGTCCTAATTAATGATAAATGTCGTTTAATTGCAGACAGACTCAAGATATTTTTACAAATTACTACTGCGAGAAGGCATAGCTAGGAGACGAAGCAGCAGAAAAATGGCTGGACAGTGTTAGACAGAGTTCGTACTGAAATCGACGGGATCTCAAGGAGGACAAATGAAAGACAAGGCAGAATCGATGGTGACAAAATCCCAGGCTTGGAAAGATCCGTCAGTTATCGAGCGGATCTCACTGTGTTAAATACTCCTAAGTTGAAATCTGAAAGCGTAATGCATAAAGTGAATCATGAGTACTCATGGAAAAGACAAAATGGTGATATTAGATGGTTTTCGAGGAGCCCAAAGGTCACACGGTTGGGGCAGCCCAAGAAGTTGGTTGATTTGATTTAAATATAGGGAAGTTAGAGTTTACAGGGGCTTTTTCCCTGGAAAAACTTGTGTACGATTGTTTGTAAGAGGAACTACTTCGTTTTACAATAAGAAATTGCAAATTTTTCGTGTTGGAGAAGGTGCTATGTGGAATGTTTCAATGTGGTAAAATGAACAATGTTGAAGGAGAACTATTTCGTTTTCGACTGTGTTTCATTAACTGTGAGAGCATTCTAACTTTCTGAACCTATGTTCTTTCTTGAATGTTCTCTAGTATATTCTGTGATATTTTCCACTATGAGTAATGGAAGTTTTAACTGTTGATGAGTTATCTTGTCGTGTATACTTTTATTCATGTTTATATGTTTGGTTCTAGGAATAGCTATCTGTGATTTGCCGTAACATGTGAATAGTATTACATTACTCATGAATTAATATCTAGCTCTCTAGAGATAGCCTAGTTAGTATTTATTTTCTTGCTGTGTGTGTGATTTAGATGCTTGAGAGTTTAAGACAAGAGGTAAGAACCTGCACATCACATTGTGAATACTCCTTGCATTCTTTATTACTCTGCATGTTAAGTAGGCACTTGCATATCATCCATAAAGTCAAAAAATACAAACAATATATACGGTGGACTGGGCCGCAACCGGTAAAACATTTTATTTTTTGTTACTTGACCTACGGTAGCCGGACCGCAAACCGGACGGATTCCCTACACCAAACAGTCACGGGCTAGTTGGGAACGTGGACTAGGAAGAATCTCTTGTTGTTGTTGCCTGCGATTTTCCAGGCCTCAACAGTTTCTGGCACTAGAAGGAGGGTCGCCAGTGCATGGCTGGCCGAGGAAACCCGTTTTCCCGAGATCATTCCACCGGTAACAGTCCAGGAAGCAGTTTGTTTTCGAATCCAATTCCTGAAGAAGGGGGTAGAGAACATTTGTATTCTGTCAACAACGAAGTTGTTAATGATCTGAGAAGACACACTAGGGCATACGTGAAGAAGATTGGAGGATTGTCGATTATCCCTGAATTGCCCAGAAGAGAATATAAAATGAAAGATCGTCCTATATTGGAAGACTCAGTGCTGGTTGGGGATTGGGAAGAACTTGTAGAAACAGCCTTACAGGAAGTTGTATAGCCTTTGAATCAAGTAGGCTCAGATACTCCTCACAATTCTCCTATTCATACTCCTATTTGCTCACCTCCTCACTCTCCACCCAGACTTATGGCGGGCGTAAACGCAAATCAACCACCCAACCCACCGAATCCACCACCTGTCTGGAAAGCCAAATCACCTTTAAACCTAACACCTCCTTTGCATGATTTACCTCAATATTTTGAAAAGATGCTGCCCAAATTCGACCCAAATGAGAAGATGCTAGTAGACGACCACTTGCAAAGTTTCTATTTGGCAATAGAAGGATTAAGGGTTGGGGAATATGAGGATGTAGTTTGTAGACTTTTCCTACACACCCTTAAAGGAGCAACAGCATCGTGGTACTTTGGTTTTCCTGCAAATTCTATCCCTGATTGGGATACCTTCGAGAGGATTTTTAGAATTAAATATGCAACCCAAAAGACTCATGCAACTCTCATGAAAGGACTATGCGCCTTAAAGAAAGAAATAAAGGAGAAAGTGCATAGTTTCACCCAAAGATTTGCAGCATATCTTAAGAATTTGTTTGAAGCTGACAAACCTTCGGATAAAGTCCTGATTGAATATTATACCTCAGCTCTAGGACCCGAGTTGGCCATGTTTGCCAAAATGAAGGCCAAGCCTACTCTGGCAGAGACCTATGAGGAGGCGGAGAGAGTAGAGGTTGAAAGGGAGAGTATCGAAGATTATCCCGAACGGTCAAGAGAAAAAAATGTAGGGAGGAAAGCTTTGTTGTTTACCAAGCCTAAAGAAGAGCAGTCACCAGATTTTGAAGGAATGGCAAAAATGATGCAGAAGCTTTCTAACATAATCATAGACTTGGAAAAGGAAAAGGAAGCCCAAAAGTTCTACAAGCCTTATTACAAGAAAAGGGAAGATAACAATCAACCCCAACCCCCTCCGCACAATTATGCATCTATGAATTTAACAGAGGTGGGAATGGACAATTTTTGCACTTTCCATCAAAAACCCCACTCTGAAAATAATTGTCCTCAATGGATAAACTCAATGACGTTGGTTATGAATCAGTTTCTGGATTCTAAATTGACAGAAGATAAAGATGAAGAAAGGAAAGATAGCAATACATCAACGAAAGAACAAGAGGATGAGACCATGGTTTTATGGGACTATGTTTCGTTGTTTGACGCCGAGGAGGAAAAGGTTTTGAGACACAAGGACATCCAGGAAACAAATGTAACAACAAGAAGCCAAGGGTTGGCCAAAGAAAACAGTCTCATGCTCCCAAAGATTAAAAGACTTTAAAGGAATGTTAAAAAATTTCAAAATAACTCCTCAACTAACAAAATTCCGGAATTTACCATCACCAGTCAAGATCCTAGACAGACTAACGTGTTTGCCGAGCCCAATGAAGGAAAAATAAATAATGGTAAACCAAATCCCACCGAACCTAAGATGGAATATGACATTGTGGAAGATATAAAGAAGGTAAGGGAGAATATCTCGTTATTTGAACTGTGCAAGGTGCCGCAACAGAAAGAAAAGCTGTTGAAAGCACTTGAAGCATCAGAGGAGGGGCTTCCCACCAACAATCAGCCCCAAGAAGAAGAAGAAATTGGGGAAGCAAGTATAGGAGGTAAACCTAAGAGCAAAAATCCTCCTTTTCTCCTCACTTTTGAAATTTTTAACCACAACGTACATAATTGTTTGGTAGACTCAGGGGCATCGGTTAACGTCATGCCGTTGTCGGTCTGCAAAAGGATAAATGGGCAGCCTAAACCATCCACCTGGAGGGTTGTTCAGTTGGATAGAACGAATGTGAAGGTAATTGAGGAAATGGAGGATGTTCTAGTTCGCTTGTCTTCTAACGATAAGGTGTGTCAATTTATTGATATTGTGGTGGCTGACATACCAGAAGCTTATGGGCTTGTGCTGAGCAGGGACTGATCGGCAAAGCTAAACGGATATTTTTCCTCAGACCGGTCACATCTGTGGCTTCCGTATAAAGGAATCCCGAATTAAATTAAAATTTTGAGGGAACCCCACATGAAATACAATGTTACTCAATTCGAAGAAAAAAACGAACCAGTGGATTCTGTTTTGGGAAATTACTTTATTGAGTTAGAACCAGGAAATTACCAAGCAGAAGAAGCCAGCGACACATCAGACGCTCAGCCTGATTTCCTTCGGTTTTCACAGGCTGATGAAATCGATTGTAAAATAGTAGACTTAGCAGTGGAAGTAGGATGTAAATTCCTGCACAGTAGTTAGCGATTTTTGGACACTTTTTTTTTACGGATCTAAAACGTTAGAAGGGTCAGGAGCTAGCTGTGTTCTGATTGACCCCAAGAAGAACAAACATTTTCTTTCATGTAGGTTAGAATTTGAATGTACAAATAACACCGCTGAATATGAAGCGTTGGTTCAAGGTCTAAGAAAAGCAATTGAATTAAAGGCAAATAATCTGAAAATGTTTGGAGATTCTGAAATAATTGTAAAACAAATTCGGAATCAAATACATTGCATTTCTCCTCACTTAAAAGCTTATCAAAATGAAGTATGGGATTTACTCAAATGTTTTAATGCATTTAATATTGTATCGATCCCAAGACTTAAGAATGCAGCAGCTGACTTGTTGGCCATGTCAGCTGCTAGGCTTGTGCCCTCTAATAATCGGTGCTCTATTGAATTGTTTTTCAGGCCCTCGGTTCCGAATATGATTACCAACCTATGAGTGTTCGATGACGATCAGCAGATTATAGAATGCTTAACAAATGACGAGGCATTTAAAGGGGCAATTATTGATGATGAAGAACATCAGGCCGCGCTGAAATTCGATAATTTCATCCCTAAAGGAGTAGGAACTTTAAAACGAATGTTTGATTTAAATGAAAATTTTAGAAGACCAGCAAATGTGAAGACTCATAGCTCATCTCTACAGTTCAAATTGGTTAATTTGGGGACTGAAATGAAGCCTAAATATGTGAATCTTGAAAAATGTTGTTCACCAACTGAAAGAAATCAGTTCATCGTTCTTTTCAAACAATACAAAGATGTTTTTGCCTGGACATATGAAGATCTGAAGACATACGACACTAGTATTATCCAGCATGTTATCCCCATCAAATCTGGAGTCAAACCTTATCAGCAGCCTTTAAGGAAAATGCATCCAAAACTGGAACCTCTAATCCAAAGTGAAGTTAAGAAATTATTGGACGTTAGGATCATTTTTAAGGTTAGACACTCGAAATGGGTTTCAAATCTGGTACCAGTGAGGAAGAAATCTGGAGAAATCAGGTTATGTGTGGATTTTAGAAACTTGAATCGAGCTTCAGACAAAGACAATTATCCTGTTCCACCCATGGAGCAACTACTGCAAATGGTTTCAAGTTCGGAACTATTCTCTTTATTAGACGGATTTTCAGGCTACAGTCAAGTGTTAGTGACCGAAGAAGACAGATTGAAAACGACATTCAGGACCAAGTGGGGAACTTTCGCTCACAGAAGAATGCCCTTTGGACTTATAAACGTTGGGGCTACGTTCCAGAGGGCTATGGACATAGCTTTCCGCGGTTTGATTGGCCGCAGTGCTGTAGTATACCTCGATGACATCACGATATTCTCGAAGAAGAGAGAAGGACACGCGTTTCATCTAAAGCAGATTTTTGAACGCTGCCGGAAATATGGTATCTCACTAAATCCCAAGAAGTGCGTGTTCGTTGTTACAGAAGGTAAGTTGTTGGGTCACGTGGTTTCAAAGAAGGGGATCTCCATAGACCCAGAAAGTATCAAAGCCATTGAACAGATTCCCTTGCCCCATAACAAAAAGGAAATGCAATCATTTATGGGGACAATAAACTTTGTACGAAGGTTTGTGCCAGATTTCGCTCAAATTGTTAAACCTTTGCAGCAAATGGTAAAGCAAAGTGTACAATTCAAGTGGACCGATGTTGAGAAGAACGCATTCGGCAAGATTAAAACCACTGTTGCGCACGCACCCTCCCTCAAGAGCCCGGATTTTGATAAAGATTTTATTCTGTACACTTTCGCATCTGATTATTCGCTAGCAGTTGTGCTTACTCAAAAGGAAGATGGGGGAGATGAGTTCCCCATATCATTTATGAGCACTGGTCTGCAAGGGGCCGAATTGAATTACCCAGCTATAGATAAACAAGCTTATGCAGTGTTCAAAGCGGTGAAACAATTCAGGCCCTACATACTAAAAAACCGGACCAAAGTAATCGTCCCACACCCAGTTGTGAGGTCTCTTTTCGTACAGAAGGAGTTAGGAGAAAGAAGGGGCAATTGGGTAACAGCTCTTTAGGAAAATAACCTCGAATTCAAGCCAGCTTCTATAGTTAAAGGGCAAGGATTGTGCAAGCTGATTACTGAAAATAGAAACAATGAAGAACATGCCTGGGAAGACAAAGCTGAGTTACATTTGATGGATATATGTCCTCTTTTCACAGCCCCGAAATCTTGGTATCGAGGCCTTGTGGATTACCTCCAGACAGGATCATTATCGGAACATTGGAATTCTAAGCAAAGAAGAGCACTATGTCTTAAATTAGCCTCATATCAAATTATTGAAGGAATATTATTCAGAAATAATTACGACGGGGTTCTCCTCAGATGCTTAGAGAAAGAAGATGCAAAGAAAGTAATGACATATTTGCATGATGGACCTGCTGGGGGGCATTTTTCCGGAGATACTACAGCTCACAAAATTCTCAGAGCCGGATACTATTGGCCCACGCAAAGATGCACACGCCCATGTCAGAAAGTGCAACATTTGTCAAAGGTGTAGTGGAAGACAAGCTAAAGCAGCAGGACCATTGAAGCTTGTGATAATAACAGAGCCTTTTGAGCAATGGCGGTTAGATATCATTGGGGAGATAAAGCCGAATTATTCCCTGCAACACAACTATATTCTGACAGCAATCGACTACTTCACTCGCTGGGTCGAAACCATCCCATTGCGCAAAATAAATGAGGATGCGGTCAT
Organism: Pseudotsuga menziesii; assembly: GCA_001517045.1. Taxonomy (NCBI): domain Eukaryota; kingdom Viridiplantae; phylum Streptophyta; class Pinopsida; order Pinales; family Pinaceae; genus Pseudotsuga; species Pseudotsuga menziesii. Next base: position 459,837 of record LPNX010371346.1, on the reverse strand, counting down.
AGAATTCTTGCAAGACCATATTATGATCAGGTTTGGAGTTCCAATTTCTTTAGTTTTTTATAATGCTACTTACTTTTCCTCAATAAGATTAACTGCTTTTGCTCATGAGAAAGGGATTAAGTTGCATTACTCTGCTAATTACTATCCGCGGGGAAATGGTTTAGCTGAATCTACAAATAAGAATCTGATTAGGATTTTAAAAAAGACGGTGATAGAAAATCATAGGAGTTGGCACTCAGCGTTACCAAACGCCCTTTGGGTTGATAAAGTCACCCCCAAGTCTTCGATAGGCGTGTCTCCGTATACCCTTGTGTATGGTAAAGAGGCCATTCTCCCCCCCAATATCATGCTACCCTCTTCCATAATAGCTCAGGAATCTAGAGGATCAGATAATGAAGTCTTGCAAATGAGGATATATAATCTCCTGAAGGCAGAAGAGTCCCGATCTAAAGCCAGAGAGCGCTTTAAACAACAACAAGAGATAGTAAAGAGATGGTTTGATAAACACAAGGCTAGAACAAGAGATTTTGAGGTGGGAGATTTGGTTCTCAAGTGGTACCACCATCATGATGAGAGAGGAAAACACACGAAATTTCAGCAGTTATGGGTAGGTCCCTTTCAGATTGTGGCAAAGCTTGGCCCCTCAACTTATAAATTGCAAAATTTACAGGGGTGGAAAGAGAACTTACCAGTAAATGGTTCAGTTCTCAAACCTTATTTTTCATGAGTTTTGTTTGTGTTCTTCTATCTTGTATATAAATAATTTGACTTTGCCGTTTACTTTGAGTCATGTAGTTTTGTTTTGTTTTAGTCTAAATTTTGATTGATTTCAATAAAGGAGGCAAACTCGTGGTCGCATGGAGAACATCAGAATTTTGGAATGATTAAAGTTCTTGGGTATAAGACCGTGTATTATTGTTTACCCAAAAGAATTTCTTCTAGTTTAGTAGTTTTCTCGAGTGGCTATGTACACATTGAAGTCATGCTTAACCCCTGTAAAATAAACCAGAATCAAAGGGTCTGGAATACTATTTTGAGGCTCCATCCATATCACATTTAAAATGTCCTAGGGAATGACAGCAAAGGGCCCATGGAAAGTAAGCATGGTAAACATTATATTATATATAAATTATCCCATGCCAAGAATTGAATGCCAAAAGGCAAATCAGAGTCGAAAGCTCCTGTGAAAGCATTATATATCAAAACAAATGCTGAACTATATAAGTACTAAATCACCAAAAGTTCCTCTATGTCCGTGAGCTGAAAAGTGAATACATCTCTCACACAAAAAGACACTATGGATAGAGGAGCTTGAATCAAAATTCAGAAAGAAAGGCATGCAGGAGGACTCATACGAAAAGGACAAAAGTTCAAAAGCACGAAAAGTGCAAAATGGCATGGGAATGAGGAACAAATCAATATTTCTGTTTACCATATGCTACAATCTTGTGGTGTCCAAGCTGGCAGCTACCTGAAGACAGAGGTAACAAATGAAATTCATCTTTTGGCCTCAAAAGAGTTATCTTGACTTGAAAAATCATGGTTTCCACTCTCCTAAATTGGACTATCATCAATGATTAAAAGTACATATATTTGTCATTTGAGAAATCCAGATATCTGGAAGAATTCAACAAGTTCGTTTGTTGTTAAACAGTCTGTTACTCAAGAAATAATCGTCCAGAGATCTAGGTTCACCAGGTAGTCGCCAATTGTTGCAGCTGCAACTGTTTCCCCAAAGTTTCAAATTTTGGACCCCCTTGTGAATTTTAGCATTGCCTAGAATCGTTTGCATCCATGAACTCTTGTTGTTTTTGCTTTAATTTTGGACTATTTTGAGGTTAACTCTCTTCCTGTTTTTCGAAAAATTGCTTATGTTTGAGACTGCTGTGGGTCGCGGAGTTTAAAGTTTGGTTTGTTTCCCTTCAAGCTGCGATTTCTTCTCGGGAACTTATTTCTCATGCTAGCCACTATTCCGAAGGCCATTTAAACAACGTATCGGAGCCATGTTTCCTTAGGAAGCCTCTGTCGCGGAAATCGAACGATGATTATTCTGCAGAAGGATCGTGACTCCTTCGTTTCCGCGTCATATCGTTTGACTTGTTTATATTATCGAAGGTTGGTCAAATTTGAGTTGGAATAGTTGGTCTTTGTGAAGCCGTTGTTTTCATGGAGGACAAATGAAAGACAAGGCAGAATCAATGATGACAAAAGCCCAAGCTTGGAAAGATCCGTCAGTTACCGAGCGGATCTCATTGTGTTAAATACTCATAAGTTGAAATATGAAAGCGAAACGCATAAAGTAAATCATGAGTACTCATGGAAAAGACAAAATGGTGATATTAGACGGTTTTGGAGGAGCCCAAAGGTCACATGGGTGGGTCAACCCAAGGGGTTGGCTGATTTGATTTAAATATAGGGAAGTTAGAGTTTACAGGGGATTTTTCCTTGGAAAAACTTGTGAACGATTGTTTGTAAGAGGAACTACTTCATTTTACAATAAGAAATTGCAAATTTTGCCTGTTGGAGAAGGTGCTAAGGGAATGTTTCAATGTGATAAAATGAACAATGTTGAAGGGGAACTATTTCGTTTTCGACTGTGTTTCATTAACTGTGAGAGAGTTCTAACTTTCTAAACCTATGTTCTTTCCTAAATGTTCTCTAGTATATTCTGTGATATTTTCCACTGAGTAATGGAAGTTTTAACTGTTGATGAGCTATCTTGTCCTGTATACTTTTATTCATGTTTATATGTTTGGTTCTAGGAACAGCTATCTGTGATTTTCCGTAACATGTGAACAGTATTACATTACTCATGAATTAATATCTAACTCTCTAGAGATAGCCTAGTTAGTATTTATTTTCTTGTTGTGTGTGTGATTTAGATGCTTGAGAGTTTAAGACGAGAGGTAAGAACCTGCGCATCACATTGTGAATACTCCTTGCATTCTTTATTACTCTGCATGTTAAGTAGGCACTTGCATATCATCCATAAAGTCAAAAAATACAAAAAATATATACGGTGGACCGGGCCGCAACCGGTAAAACCTTTTATTTTTTGTTACTTGACCTACTGTAGCCAGACCGCAAACCGGACGGATTCCCTACACCAAACAGTCACGGGCTAGTTGGGAACGTGGACTAGGGAGAATCCCTTGCTGTTGTTGCCTGTGATTTTCTAGGCCTCAACAAAGCCTTAAGACCATACTCGAGATAACAAGGATGTTAGTTTCACAACATAAAATAAAACACAAAAGGAAAGGCAAATTTTCTATTTACTACAACCAAGAGTCTCCTTCGGGCCTAAAGGTCGTACTTGGGAAAGAAAGGTTGGGTTAGTATTTAGTTTTGCAAAAATTAAAAGGAAATTAAATCAATGATATTGATTGATCTACTTTTATTCTGCAAGAAAGAAAATCTACTCTAAAGCAAGTAAAGCAAATGAGACAGATACAGGCTTTCCCCAAATGGGGCAAGGGGGTTGTGAGAGCCGTAATCCCACTTGGTTTTTTATTATTGTGATTTTTTATAATGATATTAAAAAAAAGGATACCCTTTTTTGACCCTCGACAAATGGATCAAAAATGGTTTTACAAGTGCCCAGGAAGAAGATGAATGGAGGAGGGGGAAGAGGGATGAACTATGGGTGCTCTGGATGGCCAAAAACTTGAATTTTCGACAACACTCCCCTCTCATTTTCTTTCAACCTGCTAAAAACCAGCAAGCAATAAAGTTATAAAATCATTAGAGCTAAAGCACAAAAATTTACAACCTTTAACACTTGGAAAAATATTGAAGAATTTAAATTTGAAGTGCTTAAGACAATGTTAAATCACATAAAAACCAAAAAAATAGAAATCACATAAAATCAAGTATGGTAAATCACATAAAACCAAAAAAATACAAGTATTACCGACTACTACGTATAACTTTTGAATCTTACATGATTACACATAAATAAACAATTTGAAACTCAAATGCATATTCTACATATTGGAATACAAACTTCTAAGCTATATATTTGAAATTGTGTGAACAACAGAAAGTGCTAAATAGATATCACCTCGGTTACAGAACAAGCATTAACCATAGAAAATATTGCACCAACATATTGTCCTCCAAAGTCTCAACTTTATTCATAACAAAGATAAACAATTACAATCATGTGACCAAAGGTTCCTTGCTTCCCTCTAGAATGAGAAATCACAAACTCCTGGGGGGTGCACCAAACAACTGGCATAAGAGATCACATTTGGGTGAGATATTGAAGGGGTTCACTTGAGTATAAGTGAAGTGCAATGAGAGGTAGTCGACACCTCTCAAATGAATAGCCACCAATTTGTGTGCCACATAATCAAGTCGCAATTTACATGGAGGGAGGCACACTCATCTCCGCGAGACACTCATGCTACACTTTAAATCAATGCCAAAACTCATGCCTTGATTTATGTAAGAGATCGCCTTGACACTCCAAGTCACTCTACGTCAATAAGATGAGGCCACACCATCCAACTTGAGGGCCCACGAGGCGGGGTGCGAGTCTGAACCTGGCTTCATTCGCTAGCCTCCACACTTTTTCTTATGTGATGCTTTATCCAAAGTTTAAATTGCCCCTCCTTAACAAACACAAACACAACCTTCCTCGTGTCATTAGACTAAGGTACCAATGACTTGTGACTTTTTTTTCTTTAGTGCATTTTGTCGCTTTTTAGCATATTTGGGTAGTTTGTTGCATCGTTATGGATAAATTTAGTCACCTGAAGCATGCGAAAAGTGGGTCCCGAGGTAAAGAGAAGGCTCTGAGTGTGAAAACGAGCATCCCCACACCAAAATTAGACTTTGGATCACATTTTTATTACATTTTGAAAATTTCCATTTAAACCATTAAAAAATGGCCTGTAATTGCAGGTTTTTTTCTTTCGGAAGTTATTAAAAACCCTAAGGGTGATCTAGTACATGTTCATAATGAGTCAAAACCATTTCTAACATGCTTTTATACATCAACACATGAAATTTAATAGCCTCCTAAGGCCTAACCACCAAGCCGACCATTCTAGCTTTGGAGGAGTGGTGAAAAACTCGAAAAATATACATCGCTTATTCAACATTACATAATTGACAAGGGAAAAAACACCTTGGACTGATTGAATTGATGGCCAAGTCCTCAGAAGCCAAGTCCTTTACAAAAATTTTGTCTTGTTTAGAACATTTATTACATCTCTGCACGATTTGAACATGCATTTTCTTTAAAAAAAACCACAACTGGTCATGATGTAACCACGAAACTCTTGAGCTATGATGTCGAACAATTGACATGTTCAATACTTTGGTGGCTCACTGGAAATCCCCTAAGTGCAACTTAGTGGATAACACATATTAATATAAAGCTTAAGCAAGGGC
>LPNX010371346.1:420065-454344 GCA_001517045.1 Pseudotsuga menziesii | reverse complement strand
TATATATATATTGCATCTATTTTCACACCCTCTCTTTTAGTTTTGACATCGACATTATGACATGATTTGGATTATAGGATTAGAACAATGGTTAACTTGAGAAACCACTCAATCCTTATATATAAAACATATTCGAAATTCACCCACACTTAAAATATGCAAACTTTGTTGATTTATATAATGCATGTAAAAGTGTAAATAAAGAAAACTTGATAGAGATACATAAACTAAAATTTCCAAGATGTAAACTTAAAGCTCTAAAAAAATATAGAAACACTAGGGCTCTAAATGACGTCTACATGATAAAAATCATTATACTATAATATAATAAGTAGTTAGCATACCATGTCATGAGTAATGACTCATGACTCATCAAAATCATCAAGATTGTTAGTGATAACATTTGTTGAATCCTTAGGATTATCTCATGATTTGATGTATGGGTACTATCCTCTTGAGTCGCTTTCTTTGAAGGTTTATGACCAACACTAATGTCACCCACCTATAGTGGTGGGTACGGTTCCGAATCCATATAGCTCCAAATCAACCCAAAATCAGCATCAAGTTAACTTCAACATTAGTGGTGGGTACGGTTCCTAATCCATATAGCTCCAAATCAACCCAAAATCAGCATCAAGTTAACTTCACCATTGCTTGAACAACATGTGAAATTTTATGGGTCCAAGATTTTCAAATGCTTGTAGCAAGAAGTGTGTGAGGTAAAAAAATAGGGAACATATTGTTTATAAGGTTGGTTTTAGGGGTTGGGTGGGTATTCTGTTATTTATGTTTTTCAAATTTATTTTTCATTGTTTACACTACTTGGTTGTTGAGAATGTGTCTAATCTTCACGTGTGGCCACATGCCATCCTACTACATAGGTAGTTTGAGGCCCTTAATGAGACAAATTGTTAGTATTTGTGGTTGTTACATCCATTATTACACTTTTATCATATATTACTCTATGGTTGAACTAGTCCCCCTTGAGAGTCAGTGTCCTAGACCTTAATTAATTGGTATATAAATACATAACAATCATATCATCCGTACATGTCTTATTTGAGTTCATTCATTCATTCTTTTTCCCAAGGTTTCCTATACTTACAAAACGTCTTACAAACATATTTTAGATATATGTTAAGTAATGTTGTAATGTCCTCTTCTGCTTAGGCATTGAGGACTAGCCCACTAACCTATATGATTCCCATAGGTTTGAGCGGGCACTGACAGTCAAGGAATCAATTGTGGACTGATGTCATATAAGAATATCTAGGGCATCAATATTATATCATCATTGGGTAAATGGGGGCCACCAGAGCTAAGGCCACCTGCATGCATGACATCTGAGCATTATTTCATGATGCATGCACCCAATTGAGTCTCCATGCACCTGCATGCAAGTCAACTGCAAATTAGAAGTAAAAGTGACCTAATTAGGTCAAAAGTTAGGTTATTCGCAGTTGAAAGTTATAAAAGAAACGTAAAGTGAATGGAGGACACTTATATGATTATTGATTTGAGGATTTGAATTGGAGAGCTCGGCGAGCTAAGTTGGGGTTGAATGCATGCACAGCTAACTGATGTATTTCAGCAGCGAAATCTATCTTCCCTAGTTCATCATCAGGTTGGATCATCCAAATTCAACACTACTTCATCATCAGGTTCTATTCAGCAGTTGCTTCAAGAGATTGATTATTCATCCAGTTGGAGGAGTTCGCCATCATACCGGGAGCACTGTGGTTAGAGACATACCTATTCGTTTTCTTCTCTACATAGGGCATAACTTCTGCATGCTGCTTCTATTCCTCTCAAAACAGCCTCATCGCCCTTCCCCTGGAAGAAGGGCCTCTCAGCTTGAGTATCAAGCAATTTATCAGCAGTTATCACTATTTGGAGGGCGTCTTTTTGCACGGGCGAATTCCATTGAGGATACTTGTGTTTTAGGCTAGTGAGCCACCATTTCGTCTGCATGGTGCTTCCATCAGTTCCAGAGGGGTACTATAACCCTATTGCACATCATCTGGGTCTTCAGCAGTGGCTTATTTATTATTGAGGAGCATTTGCAGATTTGGAGGAGGGCGCATTCACCTGTGGAGGACGATTTTGCTTAACTCCTTATTTCTCCATCAAAATTCTTGCATGCGGGGACCATCCTCTTCGTCATCAACATATCTACATACTAGTATGTACATGCATTAATTCCTCCTATTTTCTAGCATTTTAGTATTATATAGGGCACAGATCTGCATGCATGCAGAGATCGAGGTTTGCTTTCATATTCTATTGAGGCATAAGCCTACTAGCCATCTACATTACACCAAGAAAAAGAAAAATATCAGTTGGGGATAATACAGTGGTATCAGAGCTATTTTCATTGCCAGTTGTGGGCATGCAAAATTATAAATGAATTCAGAAGACCCATACAGCATCACTTACCGAAGACAGAGGTTTAGAGACAGTGATAGAGGAGAAGAGGAGTTAGAGGACATAGAGTTGGGGGACAGAGAGTATCAGTCTGGAAAGGGCAAAGAAACAATGGTCAAGGATGATAAAACATCTTTCAATAGTCTCATATCAGCCATAAAAGAACTCACTGCTAGGAAAAAAGAAATGATGAGTACCTTAAGGCAAATGACGGAGAAAAATGGGCCCACCCCTCATAGTCCCTTGTTTCCCAATAGTGATAGGGTATCCACCAACAGTAGTATGGAGCACTTAGATACCAACATGTAGAGCCATCCGCATATATACAAAGCCTTCTTGACCTACCATGCCTCAATTCTTCGATAGTCCAACTGCAGTGCCTCTAGCACAAGCAGAANTGAGAGAGTATAGAGCTTTAGGAGATGACTTCCATTCAACCATGACCTTCACTGACTTCTGCCACTTTAAAAGTAAGAACAAACCTAGAGCTTACAATAGGCCATTCACCCAGAATTATGAGTTACAACGCACCGTAGGGAAACTGACTATCCCTACCTTTGAGGGCACCCGGGGTGGCCCACACCGGAATTGGGTGCAGAAGTTGGATACATACTTCCAACTCAATCCCATGATTGAGACAGATGCCATTAAATTGGCTACTTTACATTTGGATGGAGAAGCACATGAGTGGTGGTACCACGGGTTAGTGACACTGGGTCACAATACCATCACATTGTACCCAGATTTTACACAGAGGCTCATTGAGTGGTTTGATCGGAAGGACCCTGAGGTACATTTTAGATAGCTAGCACAGCTCAAGCAGACAGGTAGTGCAGATGCATTTATTTTAGAGTTTCAAAGGATAGCAGTCATGGTGACAGATATATCAGAGAGCAAGTTGATTATGTTGTTTACAGAGGCCCTCACTGAACCCTTACAGGGATGGGTCAAGTCATATAGGCCCACCACCCTAGCAGATGCCATCAACTGGACTAGAGATTTACAAGATGCAGTACCCAAAAATAGGTTTCCTCCCATAACCAATTTTCCTATTAAAGATAAAGAGAGGAAACCCTTCTAGAAAGAATGGATGGACAATGATACTTGACAGGACCTTAGAAGAAAAAAGTTATGTTTCACTTGCCAGGAACCATGGGTACCAGGTCATAGATGTTCAGGAAAGGGAAAGGCCTACTACATAGAGGCCTATTTCGATAGTGGGGAGGATGGAATAACCAGGAACGGGAGCAGGGAGATACACCAGAGATAGTTGATGAGAGACATGCCTCAGAAGGTACCATTGCTACTATGACAGGAGTTCTTAGATTCCACACTCTTCGGATCAAAGATACCATACAAGGCCACAAAGTGGGAGTGCTGATAGATGGTGGGGCATCCCACAACTTCATTGATGTTGCATGGGTTAAAAGGAGAGGCATTCAGATTGAGAGTTTTGATGGGTTTTCAGTAACTGCGGCAGGTCATACCATGGAGTGTAGTTAGAGGATTCATAAATTAAAAGTAACACTTGGGAATTATATAGTGATAGAGACATTCTATGTGGTATATGTATCTGACATGAATGTTGTATTAGGAGTTCAGTGGTTGTATTCCATAGGGAAGTATTCCACGAACTACCAGACCATGGAGATGGAGTTCACAGGAGCCGAGGGACAGAAGGTAGTATTGAGAGGGATGAATACCTACCCTCCCACAGCAGTGACATCACACATGATGGAGGCAATATTCCGATATAGAGATATTGAGTGGGCAGCAGAGTGTTTGGTTACCTTAAGAAAACCACCAGATAAGGCCACACAACATCCAGTAGATATAGAGGCCTTGCTGCAAAAGCACAAGGCAGTATTCGGAGACCTTCCAGCAAGTTGACCTCTAGATAGGGGATTTGAGCACATCATTGAGCTAGAGGAGGGGACTCAAGTTGTTATCACCACTCCTTATAGACATCCCAAGATGTACAAAGATGAGATCGATAGTACAATCAAGGAACTACTCAAGCTAGGGTACATCAAACCTAGCTCCAGTCCATTTGCATCTTCAGTAGTGCTAGTAAAAAAAGGATGGAACCCTACGCATGTGCATTGATTACAGGGCACTCAACAAGAAGACCATAAAAAACAGGTATTCCATCCCCAGGATTGATGAGTTGATGGATGAACTACAAGGAGCAAAGTACTTTTCCAAGATTGACCTTCGCTCAGGTTACCATCAGATTCGGGTCAGAGAACAAGATGTTCCAAAGACCGCCTTCTGTTGCCACTACGGACATTATGAGTTTCTAGTGATTCCATTTGGGATCACTAATGCACCAGCTACTTTCCAGTCATGCATGAACAATATCTTCAAGGCTCAGTTACATAAGTATCTTCTGGTTTTCTTCGACAACATATTGATATACAGTAGAACTTGGGAAGAACATTTGAGACATTTAGTTGAAGTACTTAGCATTCTACAGGAGCAGTCACTATATGTCAAAATTTCCAACTGTGAGTTCGGCATGCAAGAGATGTTATACTTGGGGCATGTGATAGGGACTAACGGGGTCTAGGTGCACCTAGAGAATATTCGAGCCATATTGGATTGGCCTACACCTAAAAATGTGGCAGAACTTAAGGTCTTTTTGGGCCTTTGCACCTACTACAGGAGGTATGTCAGTGGATTCTCACAGATGACCACACCCCTCACAGATCTTACCAAGAAGGGGGCATTCAGTTGGTCGGAGACAGCACGACAGACATTCGAGAAAATGAAAAAGGTAATGAGTTCATGCCCAGTATTAGCTCTACCAGACTTTTCTCAACCCTTTGTATTAGAATGTGATGCTTCAGGAGAGGGAATTGGGGCAGTTTTGATGCAGAACAACCACCTCATTGCATTTGAGAGAAGGAAGCTCAAAGACTATGAGCGCCACTATTCGATATACGACAAAGAGATGTTAGCCATTCTCCATGCGCTAACCAAGTTCAGGCAATACTTAGTGGGTGGCTGATTCAAGGTTAAGACAGATCACAATTGCTTGAAATACTTCCTAGAGCAAAAAGAGCTAAAGGAGAGGCAACAGAAATGGGTAAGCAAAATTTAGGCCAATGACTTCGAGATTGAGTACGTAAAGGGAAAGAACAATGTAGTAGCCGATGCACTTTCCAGACGACCAGCTACTTTATCCCTTATGAGCATCTCGTCAGATTGGAGATCTCATCTTTTGGTTGAATACTCCAAAGATAAGTTTGCTTGAGATCTATTGGATGGATAGATTCAAGATTATAGGTACTGGGTAATTGATGACATCATATACTACAAGAATAGAATCTTCTTAGTTCCAGAGTCCTTAAGAAGAATATTTTGAAGGCATCGCATGATTCACCATTAGCAAGGCATGAGGGGTTTCTCAAGACCTACAGATAGATTAGAGAAAGGTTCTCATGGAAAGGCCTCAAGAATGATGTCACTACAACATGTGAGAGAGTGCAGCTTGTGCCAACAAAACAAAATAGAGCACACCCACCCGACTGGTTTACTACAACCCTTACCTATTCTCGAGCAGGAGTGGGAGAGCATCTCTATGGAATTCATTACTGGGCTGCCCAAGGTTCAAGGCAGAGACTGCTTGTACGTAGTGGTGGACAGATTGACCAAGTTCGCTCACTTCTTTGCCATTCCTTCAGATTATTTAGCAACACAGGTAGCAGAATTATTTTTCAGAGAGGTATTTAGACTCCATGGGTTACCCAAAGACCATTGTCAGTGACAGGGACAGCAAATTCACAGGAGCCTTTTGGCAAGAGATTTTCAGGTTAGTGGGGACCGAGTTAGCCATGAGCACAAGTTATCATCCACAGAGTGATGGGAAAATAGAGATTGTCAACAAGCGGATTGAGGGATACTTGAGAAATTACGTAGCAGGTCAGCAGAGGACATGGATCAAATGGATACACTTGGGTGAACATTGTTACAACACCACCCACCATATGACCATTGGGATGACCCCTTTTCGAGCTCTGTATGGGTATGATGCTTCCACTTTCGTAGACTAGATATTCAGCGATAGCAAGGTCCCCAAGGCCAAAGAGTGGATTCAAGAGGGTCAAGATATCCTCAAGATACTCAGGGAGAACGTACAGGCTGCTCAGAATCAGCAGAAGATATATGCAGACAAGCATAAGGTTGAGCGCAGTTTTGAGGTAGGATACTTCCTTTATTTATGCCTCCAACCTTACTGACACTCATATCTTAAAAAGAAAGGAGCGTAAAAACTCAAACCTCGCTTCTATGGTCCATACAAGATAATCCGGAAGGTTACAGAGGTAGCATATGAGCTAGAACTACCCGCAGAGAGCAAGATTCACAACGTATTTCATGTCTCCAATCTCAAGAAGGGATTTGGTTAACATATTGTTACATCTTCCGAGTTTCCCCCCTTGATGATGAGGGGAAATTGTTTCTGATTCATGAGTGCATCCTAGAGGTGCGAGAGTAGAAATTGAGGAACAAAATCATCAGAGACTACTTGGTTCAATGGAAAGATCTGCCTATAGAGGAGGCCACTTGGGAGGGAGAATAGGTATTACAACACCCAGCTTTACAGTTGCTTGAGGACAAGCAAATTCAAGTGGGTAGGATTGTAATGTCCTCTTCTGCTTAGGCATTGAGGACTGACCCGCTAACCTATATGATTCCCATAGGTTCGAGCGGGCACTGACAGTCATTGAATCAGCTGTGGACTGATGCCATATAAGAAGATTTGGGGCATCAATATTATATCATCATTGGGTAGATGGGGCCACCAGAGCCAAAGTCCACCTACATGCATGACATCTGAGCATTATTTCATGATGCATGCAACCGATTGAGTCTCCATGCACCTGCATGCAAGTCAACTACAAATTAGAAGTAAAAGTGACCTAATTAGGTCAAAAGTTAGGTTATTCGCAGTTGGAAGTTATAAAATAAAGGTAAAGTGAATGGAGAAGGACACTTATATGATTATTGATCTGAGGATTTGAATTGGCGAGCTCGACAAGCTAAGTTGGGGTTGAGTACATGCTCAGCTAACTGATGTATTTCGGTAGCGAAATCTATCTGCCCTAGTTCATCATCAGGTTGGATCATCCAGATTCAGCACTATTTCATCATCAAATTCTATTCAGCAGTTGCTTCGAGAGATTGATTATTCATCCAGTTGGAGGAGTTCGCCATGATACCAGGGGCACCGTGGTTAGAGACATACCTATTCGTTTTCTTCTCTACATAGGGAAGAACTTATGCATGTTGATTCTATTCCTCTCAGAACACCCTCATCACCCTTCCCTTGGAAGAAAGGCCTCTCAGCTTGAGTATCAAGCAAGTTATCAGCAACTATCACTATCTGGAGGGCGTCTTTTTGCGTGGGCGAATTCCATTGAGGAGGATACTTGCGTTTTAGGCTAGTGAGCCACCATTTCTTATGCATGCTGCTTCCATCACTTCCAGAGGGGTTCTATAACCCTATTGCACATCATCTAGGTCTTCAGCAGTGGCTTATTTATTATTGAGGAGCATCTACAAATTTGGAGGAGGGCACATTCACCTGTGGAGGACGATTTGGCTTAACTCCTTATTTCTTCATCACATTTCTTGCATGCAGGGACCATCCTCTTCGTCATCAGAAAATCTACATACTAGTATGTACATGCATTAATTCCTCCTATTTACTAGCATTTCAGTATTATCTAGAGCACAGATCTACATGCAAATGCATGCATGCAAAGATCAGGGTTTGCTTTCATATTCTATTGAGGCATAAGCCTACTAGCCATCTACAGTACACCAAGAAAAAGAAAAATATCAGTTGAGGATATTACAAATGTTGCATCTTTTCTTGTTGGATTAATATTTCTTAGAAAGGTCATTGTAGATACGTATAATCTCATCATGGTTTGAGCACTACTATGAATATTTCTTATGCAACACTACTTAAGGTTGTTTTTTAGATATGAAATTAGGGCTTCAACATTGTTTCAAGGATGTTATAGAGATTTAATTAGGGTTTTCAACACCTTATTTTTTTAATATCAACCCTTTTTAGGGTTATTTTAAAATTATCTTCACTAGTGTGCTCTTCCCTGGCAGATTTATTTGTTTTTTTGGAATTTTTAGTTAAGGTTTTACAGTTATGTGCCCTCTTTTTAGGGAAACACACTCCTTGGCTTTATTTTCAATCAAAACCTACCTTAGATATTTTGAGGGTGGTGTTGGTAATCTGTGATCCATGGATGGAAAAAGAACTGAACTCAAATGGAATCCTCTTGATCTTGGAATAGGACCAAATCTCATTTTTATGTATAACTTTAGTTATCACTCACACCAAAAAAATGGTGGAGTTTTCACCATGTCAATGGGTTATCAAGGACATAAATGATGATTTTAAAGGTGGGGAAATATTCATTCCCTTGAAATTGAAGTGGATTCTCCATAATGGTTGCTAGTATTAATGACACCAACAAACTATGAAATCATTGCTTGGGGCATGCCAACTTAGGGATCTTGTCTTATATCAACCATCAAGGACATAAATGATGATTTTAAGGTGGGGAGATCTTCATTCCCTTGAAATTGAAGTGGATTCTCCATAATGGTTGCTACTATTAATGACACCAACAAACTATGAAAACGTTGCTTGGGGCATGCCAACTTAGGGGTCTTGTCTTATATGAACCATCTAAAGATGGTAGATGGCCTTGTACTAATTCAATGACCTAATGGTGCTTGTGAAGGATGTAATCTAGGGGAAAATTATCACGATTCCTTTCTTAGATGTTTAGTAGGGAAAGCCTCTCATTGTTACAAACATAATAATAAATAGTAAGAGTTAATAATTAATTAATAAGATTAGTATTAAACAAAGAGTCAAATGATACATATGTTCACTTTCATGGCCAATCAATGCCTATAAAGGTATGTCGTCATGAGAGCATTGTCATTATCAAATATACTTTATTGATTGTAGAATTCTTTTGTTAATACCAATGTTTTTTGCTGCATTGGTATCATAGCCAATCTTCCATAGTCAAAGTACAAACTTCTACCAGGCCTATTTTGTACATCAATGTATGATCGACATTCAAATTTTTGTGATGTGGAATCCTCAGTTGTATAGTCATTAACTAAATTTGTGCATCGTTTTTATTCGTATAGGAAATTAACCAAATTTGTGTGATAATCTGTACAAACCAAAAATTCAAGAAACTGTGATCATTCGTACAAGCCGGAAATCAGGAAACTGCAAACATACAGACGTTTTCATACGTGGTCGCATCGTTCTCTATCAACACCCATTCAGACGCTTCAGACGTCAAATCAATTCTACATTTCGTTTCCATATGAATCCATCCATACATTCATCTCTTACTCGCCATTTTTTTAATTATAAGTTACATTTCTATACACTTTTCTCTACACACCCCTTTGAAATTATTAAGCCAAGTCGGATTGGTAATAATTTAAGGTAATTTGCTTTGGTTTATAAAGTTTATTATATATATATATAAGCCTGGTGGGCTAGCTTAGGTGGTTGAGTGATGTAAGCTCTATATATTAATATATAAGGGCCTCACTTGATGCCCCATCGGGTTAGCTCCATAATCATGGCGAATAGGGTGAGGCCCCTTGTGATTTCTTCCTGTGGATGTAGCAACCTCGTTGGGAGATTTGTAAACCATACACACACACACACACACACACACACACATATATATATATATATATATATAGATATTAAAAAAATGGGCCCCATAAGAATTCATTGTTGAAATGGTTAATGATAGAGAGCAAAAATTTGTTATGTAGTTAAAGATTATAACAATGTAATGTCCTCTTATAACTAAGCATCTGAGACACTCGTTAACCTATTGAATTCCCATAGTTTTGAGTTGGTATCAATGAAAAGGGAATTGATTGAGGACTATTAATACGAGGAAAAGAAAAGAACATTTATTAAGTATTATTAGGTCATCAGTAAATTAAAGAAGGTCATCAGAGCATATATAAAAAAATATGCAGAGCATGCGGGCCTTATTTCACCTTGCATGTGACACTAAGCAATTAGATTGCATGCATGCAAAATTTAAGTCATGCAAACCCTAAAATCTATTAGATTGCATGCATGCAAAATTTAAGTCATGCAAACCCTAAAATCTATAAAAGAAGACAAGTCAAACAAAAAGGGCATCTATTGTTATTATTCACTTTTGGATTTTGGTTTCGAGAGCAGCAATAGCAGTAGCTGCAACAACAAGTTGCGATTGAGGGCATGAGGCTTCAATTAGAAAGTATTTTTGGCAGCGAAATCTATATGCCTTAATCACTTTCTAGATAGGTCACTCATAACTATTAGCATCACTTCAACACATTCTTTGTTCAGCGGAGATCAAGCACACCGAGGAGCAAAGGTCAAAGGAGTCACGTTTTGTTTTTGGGGGCGCATAGGAGATACTGAGAGCAATTTGTGTTGATCTATAGAGAATTTGTTTCTTTTGCATGTCACTTCCATTCTCATCGAAAGGATCAAATTACTATATCTGGTGATTATCAAGACTTCTCTTGCACACTTGGATAAGTTATAGGAAAAATCATGGGGAAAGGAGGACGCCCTCCTATACAGGAAAATCAATTCACTAGTGTACCTAAAGGGGTCCAAATCTCCGCATGTGTCCACCAATCTCTTCGAGAGATCCGTACTACATAACCTAGGATTTTCCTGCATCATACTCCAAGCATTGAAGTTGTACCGAGGGAAACCATCATCAAGGATGTTTTTTACCTTACATGGGTATCACAATTGAGAAAGAAACACATTTTGGAGTTACAATGGATGCATGGCATGCATGCCTCTTGTATACTAAACAACTACCACAACTATGATTATTGGTATGTCATTACAATCTTATTGCAGCATATTTCCTATTTAATCTCAGTATTTGTCATATTTGGGGTTTTGAGCACTTAATATATACATGCAAAACAATTTATTTGTCATCCATATCTAAAACCACAAACATACAAACAATCACCAAATATTAGTTTGGGATATTACAGTGGTATCAGAGCATGTTCATTTCCAACTATGGGCTTGAACATGAACAGTAAATGAATTCAGAAGACACTGCTTTTGTGACATATAGAAGAAGAAAGGGCAGGTACACAAAGGATCCAGAGTTAGAAGAGATTAAATTGGAATGCACAGATTCAGAAGTGGACACAATAGGTATACACTCTGATAGAGGAAAGGGAACAAGGGAAGATGAAGACAGAATGACATTCCAGAGTCTAGTTAGTGCCTTAAATGACTTAGCTAAGGGACAAAAAGAGAATTTACATATTATAAACAGATTGGTTATTAAACCAAAGTAGAGTTAGAACAATCTACCAATTTTACCGAGAGATGGAGGATCCACCAGCAATAGTGGGAAACATGAGTACATTCATATGCAGAACACTCCTCGTATATATAGTAAGCCTTCCAGACCTACTATTACCACCCCATTTTGATCAAGTTGTCCACAGAGCAACGGAAGAATATCGTGAGTTTTCATGCATCAATTGCTGCTCAGGGTTCATCTTCAGCCGAACTACAGCCTTCCACGGCCTTCAAACACATCAACATGTTCAAAGAAAAAGGAAAGGCAGAGTCAAAAAAAATTTCTTATGAATGCACTAGATATAATTATCTTATGAATCTCATATCCTTCCTTGTTCCGATTTGCTAAGCACATACGTTGCCAGATTCACATCGTCAGCTTCCCTACAGAAATCAAAGACTTTCAGCGATGTCACCAACTCCAGCAAAACGACATCGAAACTATAAGACATCGCTCTTATCAGTGAGCTGGTAATTTCTGAAATACTCGGGATCCCAATATGCATGATATCCACTCAACTCAAGAGTTTTTGGATGCACTAAATCAGGCTGGGGACAAGCTTGTTATTTCTGAATTCTATGGCACTTGGTGTGGTTCTTGCCGAGCACTCTATCCAAAGTTGTGCAAGATAGCTGCAGAGCACCCTGACATTATATTTTTTTTAAAATAAACTTTGATGAAAACAAGCCAATATGCAAAAGCTTAAACATAAAAGTTCTTCCATATTTTCACTTCTATCGTGGAGCAGAGGGGCGCATAGAGTCATTTTCTTGTTCACTAGCAAAGTTACAAAAGCTAAAAGATGCTATTGAAATGCACAACACAGCTCGATGCAGCCTTGGTCCTCCTCTGGGTATCGGTGATATTGATTTTCCTGGATCTTCTAGTACAATGGACGATCTCCGAGTAATCCTAAGGAATGGTCATCCATAACAGTTGTTCAATCTAGAGGGATTTCATCCCTACAAAATTCTGTTCGATCAACAGTCAAGCAAAATATTCAAAGCCCGCAGTCGAACACCGGCAAGGAAATGAATAAGTTCATTGAAAACACGTTTCATTTGACAGTCGATTTCTATGTTTAAGCAACTGCCTGGGTGAATCCTGTGGCCACATGGAATTCTGGAGCAGCTCGTGGGCCGAGTCATGTAGTAATCTGCGATTTGTTGTGGAAGCCACTCAAGTTCCTGTTAGCAGTCGAATCATGCGATCATGGATTTTCTTTTCCCTTGTGGTGTTTTCAACCAAATTACAAGACAAAATTCAAGCTTTATGGCCACGCATAGTTTTGGAGCATCTCACGAAGGCAGTCGAGTCGTGAATCTTTTATGGAGTTCCACATATTTATTGATCGACAGTCGTGTGGGTGTATCCTCATGTCATGACCATTTTTGGAATGGAAAGTATACGTTGAGTTTGCAGGCAGTCTACCAAACATCAAATGGAACTCTGAAGACACAAATTGGTAAACTCCATTTGTCGAAGCTACTCATAGTTAAGAGAACCGGTTTTCGATGGATAGCGAATAAGAGTTAGGTAGTCGCTCAGGGTATCATTGAGTTCAGGGCACACCAACTGTCCAAATGACTACATCTGCCAGTACGGGACTTCAGTCTTAAGCTGGGTTTCAATTATGTAGCTGCTCGAGGGAATCATCTTTTCTACATGGAGCTGTGGAGCCGAAACTGTTTCACAGACATCAATTTCAAGGGATCCTATTTTCATAGTAATAGGGAGCTTTTAGTTAAGTTTAACTTTAAACCTTTAGTTAAAAATAAGTTTCATTATGATGAAGGACCTTTGGTTAATTGATTAGCCAAGGTATTGTTTACACTTTAGATATGTAATAGTCTTTAGTGGAGAGAAAAGTGGATCTTCGTCTACCTTTTTTCTTTTCTATTTTATTTTTGTTTCTTTTTTTATAAAGGTATGAGAATGGATTTTTGAGCCTATAAAAAGGGCCAACCTTCTACTTTGTAATGGATGGAAATTGTTTGGGAGAATTTTTCCCCATAACTAAATAAAGAAAAATCATGTTGGGTTCTTGGACATATTGGGCATCTCTGTCATAGTTCTTTGTTTTTCATGAGCTGTAGACTAAACTTAGCATAGAAGGCTATAATCTAGCCCATTGGGAAATCATTTGCAATTTTCAACTTGTTTGCCGACGTTATGTCTTTGAAGGTCTTAGGAGTAATGAATAGTAGTCAGTTATACTTACATTTTCCTTGCCTTTGATTATGGAATGTACTAGCTTAGTCTCACTTCCGTGAACCACAAGGCCTCCCTGAGCCCCCTTTTGACTCCATTCTCCCTTCTGGTACTGACACTGGTCTTCCCTCGAGGACTAATCCTCCCTTCCTTCCCACCAATCAAGCAAAAAACCTTTCCTTTTTGTTACAAATGTTTCTCTAAGGAAGCCGCTTCAGATTACCTTGCCCTTCGCTACACCTGCCTTAGAGCTCCTAACTTAGGGAAACCCTCCTAGAATTGGAGAAGAGCCAACCTGAAGCGAGGAGAGAGGGGTGTGGTGACATTGACCTCTTGAGAGAGAGTTGTCGCCGAGCTAGTGCACTTACCTTTTGGGCTTCATCACACGCGTGCCAGTTTTGGGTGACAACACCTACCATGCCTCACTTTCTGGAAAATGCCACCACATGACCAATCATACCAGTTGAACCAAGTGAACCATTTGGGGCATATCTACAGGAATACAAAGATTTGGGAGATGAGTTCCACTCAGCTATGTCATTTTTCGACTTTTGCAATATGAAAAGCAGGAACTGGCCAAGAAATTTTAACAAACAATTTACTCAAAATTATGAATTACAAAAGACAGTAGGAAGGTTGATCATTCCCAATTTTGATGGATCTTGCAGTTGTCCAATAAGAATATGGGTTCAGAAGTTGGATACTTATTTCCAACTAAACCCTATGATAGAGGTTGATGCCATTAAATTATATACTTTACATCTGAACAAAGAGGCTCATGAGTGGTGGTACTGTCAAAACCCCAAATTTTCACAAAAATTTAAAATTTTGAGATAACATAAAATGTTGAATCTGCGGTTTACTAACAGCTAAAGGTTAGCAGAAAAAGAAACAGTCAAATGATTAGTGTTACATAATCTCAAATTACGTTAACTAAGAAATTTCCTTTTTGTAACATGAATAAGGTTTACTTGTGTATTATTTTATTTCAGTTTACTGATGAGTCTTCTTTATGACAAGTAGGTGGAATCTAACTTTGAATCCTGGGCTTACTTAGCATTTATGCTAACGCAGAAAGATTACTGGTTCTTTCAAGTTTACAAGTATGATCGAACAAGTAAACGTTTTAATTTCATAAAGTGTCAAGAAGTGTTTCTATTTGCAAATAAAATGCTTAGTAGAGAAGCTGATAAATTTCCAAACAACTTTCGTGAGGTAAAGTAGTTTTCTTTCTTCAGTTTTTCTTGTAAACGAAGTTCAAATAAATGAGTTCCTTTCTTTATCGAACGTAGCGACAGTAAAGATACTTACTGTGGCTCTAAACTTGTAATCTTAGTTGCATAGTAACTTCTACTTTGATATGCATATTTTGCAATGTTATAATTATTGTATTATTGGTTATTATACATTATCATACTATTTATTTGAGTATCAAGTTGATCGAGATTTACCTTCTGTAGGGAAACTTACAACCTGTAAAACTTCTTGACATTATAAGTTTGATTAGTGTAAAAACAATTGCGTCTTTTCACATGAAACATTGTTTGCCTTTACTTCTTAAATCTAAGTCAATCCATGTGGTTCTACTGATTATGGACTTGAGTAAGATCATTCCATTGCAATTCTTATTACTTCTATAATGTTTTTCTTATATTAAGTTAATGTCTATAACAGCTTTTAAGGTAGATGTTTTCTATAATGATCAACCTTCTATCCTAAGCTAAGCACCAGTTATCTTTTATAATCATAAAATCATCCTACCAATAAATAATCATGGTAAATTACTAACAAAATCCAAGTTGAGAAACAACTATTGACTATTGAAGTCTAATCCAAATTGAACTATGTAAAAGAATTCAATATACATTCTTTTACCATACTAGCCAACTTTATAGTTTATTTCCAATCGAAACGTTGGATTTATAAGGGTTATAAACATGCATAAACTAGTATGTTTATAGACATACAAGTCTATAGTTAGTTCAAAGGTTTTAAACAAGTCTAAAACAAAGTTGAACTTGTAAAGAATTCATGATTCTACTCTTTACTGTGATATCCAACTTTATAATTGTCACAACTTGAATTGTTGGTTTACCACAATGCATATAAACATAGAAATCTATAGTTGTTCGATGGTTTTAAACAATTCAACTCGAACTTTTCCATATAACAAATGGTTACTATACTTACTAGGGTCAACGTTGAAAAAAAATGGTTTACCAAACGTCCATATCATATTATCAATATTACGATATAATGGACATATGATTAGCGATGAGATAATTTCTAAATGCAAACTTCATAGTATAAGCAAGTTTGAGATTAAATCATTGTTTTAAATAATTGAAAATTATTGGAATGCAGGTGACTGTAGAGTTCGACCCATGCATGGTTTTGATTTTCTTGGGGCACATGGTCACCTTCTGGCCTAGCATTGGTCATATAAAATCCTTGTAACCCTAAACGCCTTGTCATTTCCCTCCGATGTTCATGCTGGCCTTCGGGCAGTTCTGCAAGGTCTCATGGTGGTCGTGAGTGTTCTCTCTGCTCTGTCTTGCTCCAACGTTTGAGTTTAATGTTGTTGTAGCCATTGTGGTTCGGTCTTATTGCCATTCCTTTGCAACTGAAGGTTTTTACTCTGCAAAAGTTTGTTGGTTTTCGTTTGCATTTGGCTTACGGCTTGTCTGTGAATCCATTTTGCCTTTCTTTCGTGGCCTGTCACTTCTATGCGAAGCTGAGGCTTCGCTGCTGTTAGTGTGCTCCTTCGTTGTTGTGGGGTTTGGGATTTTCAAAGCACGCTGTCGTTAGTGACTGTCCCGTCACTAGATTGCTCGATACTCTTCTGAAGGTAAACATTTAATTTTGTGTTCAGCATAGAATACTCTTGTTAAAATTGAGTTTATAGTAGGTTTTTATTATTAAAAGAATTTTGACACTAACACCAACACTGTGCTCTTGCAGGAACCTGTGACCACTCTTGTGAAAAGTGAAGGAATGTTGTTGGATGTCTCCAAGGTTTCGTGGCTTCAAAAGGGTAAGCCTTGGGTTCAACAAACAGGTTCTTACCCTACTTGTAACAGGGTTGTCGATGGGGAAAACCCTAAGTTGGAAGCTCGTCCAGCTTCATCTTTAGCTATGCAATTTCTTTTTATAAGTTAATGTTGGTTTATTTCTGTGTACAAACCCTCGCTTCATCGATGGGCAGCCCCAGCCGTGAGCTGGGTGTTGTATTTGGTTTTAAAGTTCAGCCTTCTGGCTTGTTAATGTAAAACAATGGATTTTAAGACAGTTTGTCTTCGAGTTTAGACTCATTTTTGCAGTATACTGTTTGGTGACTCTGTGTAAATAGGGTTTTACCCTATTCAACTGTGAATAAAGAAATTTACTGTTTATTTTGTTTTGTAATATAATGTAGTTATTTTTTTTAAAGTCGTAACTGTAACTCCTTCATAGAATAAATTGTAATAACTCTTTGTTGGATCAGGAATAAGAGCTAGGGTTTCTTGAATGAAACCCTTGTTTACCTAATTCTTTTAATTTGTAAAACAAATGTTGTTTTAAGTTATTATTATTACTGGTATATTTTGAGAATTCTTAAATTTATAACTATTCAATATTTGTTACAAGGACTATAACCAGTCTGCAATAATTTAATTGTTACTGATATAAATTGATCTGAACAAATGAATTATAGCTTAGTTGTTTTTATTTGAAACAATATATTTAGATTAGGGTTTCGACCCTGTAGTTTTCTTTTGCAGGTATAAACCTGTTGATAAATACAAAACAGTTCTTTACATAGATATGTATTTTATTTATATTAATCATTAACATTTCTATTGACTAAAATGATAGAAGAAAATTTACTAGAGTTATTTGAAAAGATAACGTAGACTCTGTAATTTGGTCTGTCCTTTATAATTTAAATACTTTTCATATACCCTTCTTGTTTATAGTAACTATTAGTCTTCGTTTAGTTAATATTTTAAGTATATAACTATATGAATGGTAGTTATATCTTTATTGAACTAAATGTAAACAAGGTAGTTTAATTGTGTTTCTTCTACTGCATATGCAACTGGTTAATAAATAAACACAAAGAAAATATATATATATATAACATAACACAGTTTACCCTCCTGCATATCTTAATTTTAAATAAAAAGAATAATGCACTGTGTATAAGCATAACATCTTATCTACTAGGGTATTTTCTTAATATAATAATCCTTCTACCTGTACTGGGTTATTGCTATTTCTTTTCCAGTATATTTACATAAATAAGTTGGTTAAACAATAAACATAGATAAACAAATTATTGTTATTCTAATAGTAACCTATATACTGCATTAAATTACTATGCTCTTATGAAATGCATAATACATCTATTCATTTCAGTCTCTTATCATTTCCTTCATCTATTTTAAATACTATGTTTGTGCTGGAGTACAGTCTAGTCCTTCCAGACGTGGAAAAACACAGATTAGAATTATTTTTCATCTATTTCAGATTCATTCTTTCAATAAACTAAAAGATTACTAACTCTAACATTTTACAACTAAATATTTAACATTCATTTAACAGTCAGATTTACATTTAACTATCTAACACAGTAAAACAAAAAAATGTAGAACCGGATTAGGATGGACAACAACAGCGTTAGGAGGTCGTTCCTCCCTACCAACTCCTAGAGAGCGCTCAAACAAAGCTTCCTCAGGACCCCCGAGCCTGTTCCTAGTCTTCTTGGCTGAGAACTGGTGGAGCATGCAAACAATAGACTAGTCCAATGACTCTGTAAACACTTTGCACTCAGCAGTAAGATCCTTCAGCTGAAAAGCTGCACTAGATCACTTAGCAGTTATCCCCTCAAAATATTTCCACGATTCCCTTGCATTGAATTTCTCTGAAGTACATTCAACTGAATGATCACTTCTCTAGAATGAGCAGCCTCAGCTCTCTTCAATGGGCATTTTTATAAATATTGCCTAGGTCTTTTGGGTCAATTGTCATTAATTGAGCCACCTGCTCTCATTCCACTTTCTTGGGGAATCGTGACCCCAAATGTAGGGAGGTTTCCACCTGCAATAGTTGGAAGTGGTTTGAGGATGTTGCCACATGTCTGTTTGCTCTCCACCCAGTCTTCTCCACCAATTTGACCAGTAAACACTCTTTTAATAGCTCTCCTAAGTTGTTGTCTCCACCTTTCTTTATTTATAATTAAAATATTCAGAATTACATTAAATATCCTTGACTCTGCTGAGTCATCAATTACAACTTAGTGTTGATGAAATTGTCATTGATGCCAACATGGACAAGGTTCCTGTACCCACAAGCTTGAATCTTGAAGCTACCACCTTGCTGAAGATGTTGAAAACTCTGTTGACGACGCTGAAGACTCTGGAGATGGACTTGAAGACCTTACAGAAGTTGGAAAAACCCTAGATGGGTTGGAAAAGCATTAATGACTGTGGTCATGGTACCCCAGAAGAAGGCCCATCTACCCCAAAAGTTATATCATAACCCCTGGAGGTCTCCTGAGGTAGTTTCTTAATACCATGAATCCCCTTGCTTGATGAAGAAGTCCTAAAGATGTCCTTGGATCCACAGTTGGTGATTTGATGACCCTGCAACCCTAGTTGGGGTCATGGAGCTCGTGTGTGATGATGATGACCTTGATACCCTTGATAAGGTCATGGAGTCCTTGGAGGTAGGCATATGGCCATCTTGCATATGGTACTTTGTCCTTGGTTCCTTGATGAAGCCCTAGTGGCTTGATGCAACCCTTGATGGTTGTGGTCATTTGATATAGAACGTGGTCATAATGTGTTGAAGCCCACAAACCTTAGAGGAAGCATGTTCTTGCACTTGACATGCTCTTGGAAGCCCTAGTGGCTTGATGAAATCCTTAAATGGTAAAATGGAGGACACACTTGCTTTTGATGGCTACAACTAACCCTAATATTGACTATTTTGTGATGACCTAAGTGGTTAGTGGACAAACATGGAGCATACACTTACTTTATGCTGACCATTGAAATGGTAAGACAAAAGGGCAACAAAAATAAAATAATAGAAACAAAAAAAGGGACAAGTCGGCTACAAGTTAATTTAAAGTTATAATTATATCTTGGGACAGGTCGGCTTCAAAAATAAAAATTAAAAAAAAGGGGGAGCAGGTCGGCTCAGCAAAGCAAAAATATGTTGAAAATGTGTATAAATACCCTATCATAACCTCACTTTTGTAGTGTGAAATTTCGGATGGAGAAGTTGCTCTGATTTTTTAGGTGCCTACTGAGGGGAGCTCGCTAGCCTGACTGAGGCAAGGAACCAGCTGACTGAGGAAATTTTACGCTTTTGTTTTCAGCTCTATTTTTCGAGCTGTGGAAGCCAATGAAGATGAAGAAAGAATAAACTTGCTAACTAAGTTTTGACTAAGGAAATCCATATACACTAAGAACAGTTCAATTTTTTAAGTGACTACTACAATGCA
Organism: Pseudotsuga menziesii; assembly: GCA_001517045.1. Lineage (NCBI taxonomy): Eukaryota > Viridiplantae > Streptophyta > Pinopsida > Pinales > Pinaceae > Pseudotsuga > Pseudotsuga menziesii. The sequence goes on along the minus strand of LPNX010371346.1, from coordinate 433,803 downwards.
ATAGTCCGAGGTCAAGAAGCTTGAACAGTCCTGAATTGCAAATGAGGCAGCAGCAGATGTGGAGTGAAATTTTGATGACAGACCTAGCTTGAATAGTCCCGAAATTGCAGAAAAGTCAACAGTCTCAAACTGTTAATGAAGGTTGATGACCAGCAGCAGCAGAGTTAATCTGAACTTGGAGTTTAAACAGTCCAACATAAGAGCAGACTTTGAAATGATGAGAGCATATTTTTAAATGATTAAAGAAGACATTGAAACGATTAGATCAGACCCTAGGTCTTGACCTTTACCCAGCATGAATACACAGTCTGAGTTTGCAAGTGTAAACATTGACCCCAGGTTGACCTTGGTTTGAGGTCCTTTCACAGAACCAAGAGGAAGCCCTAAACACTATGATGACTGAAGGTCACCTACACAGTCTGAGGATGAAGGAAGGGGGGTCGCTGATGGAGTGAGGTAAGCTTCAAGTCTGCAACAAAATACACAGTAATAATTCATCAAAAATCTGATTTTGAAGCAATGAAAGGTTGGTCATCTACAGTATTTCAGTCTTCTACTATATACACAGTCCAAGGGTCTTCTACATTAATAATGCATTGACAAGGTTAGTATACAACCATTAAATGTACTTATGCAATGATATATAGTGACACACAATGAAAATGATATGAACAATGATGCACATGTATGTACAATCAAATGTGTGAAACAACAATGGTGTATGAACAGTAATGCATACAGTGGTGTGTGAATAGTGGTGCATACAGTGATGTGTGAATAATGATGCATACAGTATAGTAGTCTATATACAGTGAAGTATGAACAGTAAACAGTAAAGTATTCAATACGTATACAGTGATGTGGTGAAGAATACAGCAGTATACAGAATAGTGGTGTATGCAGTGGCATCCATACTGTGAATATACAGTGAGACATAGTGATATGCATTGATTGTATGAACAGTGGTATACTGATGTGTGAAGACTAACTCTCTGATGTTGATAATGTCTTGATGGTGCCTTGTACACTATGATGATGTCTTGATGATGCCTTGTACATGTATACTCGTTGATACAACATGATGATGGTGATGCGTGCACTCCTATATCCTATGATGAACACTCTAGGATGTTGATGCATGACTTCCCTAGAAGATAACATATGCAGACCTCAATGACATTTACAGCAGCTTGTTTTGAAGGCTTTATTTTTAGTCATATAAGGCAGCATACAGGAACAAGTTCTACAGCAGAGAAGTCTTATTGTCTCAAGGAAGAACTCGGTGGAGGAGCAGTCAAATCTTTACAGGATAATCGAAGTTGTTGATGCCCTAAATATACAGTCTTTATCTCTAAATGGTCTATAGCAGCAGACAATGATATCTGATTCGAGTAAAGAAGTGGCAGACTTCATGACAGTCACAATATTGCAGCAAATTCATCCTTTGAGATAAACACTGGAAAAAGGAATGTCTGTGGAGTGAACTGGGCATCTTCGTGGAGTCCAGAATTAAAGACAAAGAAGAGTTCACTGAGTCTAACAAAGGACACCACAGAATTGGCTTTGGTCCACTTGTGCAGCAACAAATCTACACACTCTTGAGGTGTTACATACCCAGGTATTTTGCACAGGTAAAGGTAAGTTCTCTGTAATGATAATATGTTGATACAATGGTGTGATTTAGCATGATGTTGATATGATAATGTGATACAAGTACATAGCAAACTTGATGCTGATGAAGCCTTGTAAGTATGATGATAAGTGGAGAATAGCAGTTGTCTGATTTATGACTTGTCTTGTTATGAACCTGGGTGGAGTACTTGTGGTTTGTTCATAAGGCAGTATGATAACCAGATTGACCAGCAATGATTAAGCAAAGTTGATGAACAGATTGACCAGAAGTAGATTGTTCAGCAATGGTTGATAAGCTGAGGTTAATGAGCAAAGGTTAACCAGCAGAGATCGAAGTACAGAGAAACTGGTGCAACAGTGTTAATGAGAGTGATGAGCAGATGATCAGCAGTATTGACCAGCAGCAGAACATATTGAAGAGATAGATGATGTTGATGTGACACAGTGACAGTGAGCTTTATTTGTAAAAGCAAGCATGTCTTGCTTTTGAGGTTAGGATACCTCAAACCCTTTTTAGCAGGGTCTAAGAAAACCAGGCAGGGTCCTGGATGCAGAGTAGGTGCTCTTCATATCAGTAGGTGTTGATTTTACCTAACGGTTGTAGCCGGACCAAACTAATACAAAAATATTACAAAAATATATGGTGTTGTGTTCTTTTGTGTTATGGTTCTTGATGCTTTTGATATGTGAATGATGAAGTGAAATATGCTTATGAAATGATTATGAGATTAATAGAATAATCGTATGATGAATTGGTAGTTAATTGTGACAAGTTAAGAAAAGCTGTAAAATTGCTTTACACTGATTCACCCCCCCTCTCAGTGTCTAACAATTGGTATCAGAGCGGGCCTTCGTTACAAGCCTGGCAAGCTTGAAGGAGATCCCTAGACACAATGGAGGAAAAGAAAGAGTCATCAAGCAATGACGTGCCTGTACTTGATATTATAGATTATTTCAGTTGGAGAAGCAAAATGAAGGCTTATCTGAAGAAGTTTGGTATTTGGGAAATTGTCATCAATCCACCTGCTCCATCAAACAAGAAAGGAAAATCAGCTGCATAGAAGGAAGCGAAGAAAGACAACACTACATCCCTAAAGTTCCTCATGGATGGACTTCCCAGCTCAGTGAAGGAAAGTGTAGGAGAGTACACTTTGGCAAAAGAACTATGGTTCAAGCTGGAGAGTGAGTATCAGAAGGCAAGACCAGAACCCAAAAAGACGGATCAGAAATCAGAAGACAAGCCCCCAGAAGAGCTAAATCAAGAAGAAGACAAACAAGAAGAGGACTCTAGTAAGGGTATGGACTCTTGTGATTATAATGATAGCTTGTGTGATGAAATTGAGAAGGTTCTTGCAGAAGATGATGAAGGGCTATCAAAGACTGGACATGAGATACATCTCACATTGCTAAATATTGATCTCAGAGCCAATTGGTTCCTAAACACAGTGAATCTGAACCAGAGTGATTTCACGAAGTTCAAAAAGAAAATCTTGGACTCCTTGAATGAATATCAGCAGAAGACCATGTCAATGAAAGTGTTGCTTGTAAAGCTCAAAGACAAGGACAAAGAGTTGCGAGATCAAATGAAAGACAAGGATGTTGAAGTTGAACAATTAAAGATTGAATTGATCAATCAAAAGGTAGAATCAGAAAAGCCTGCTCAAGAGCTTGAAGAAACTAGAGAGGTCAATCATGATCTGAAGACTCAGCTTGAGGAAGCCAAGAGGACAGAAGAAATCTCGAAGAGTCAGCTAGAGGAAAAGGAGGAGACAGTCCAGAAGCTGGAATTGGAGGTAGTTGGTCTCAGGAAGAAAGGTAAGAAGAACGAATCCTTGGTCAAGCTCCAGGACAGTTCAATTGTCCTAGATAAGATCTTAGATTGCCAAAGATCTCCACTCGACAAAACTGGTCTTGGTTACCAGAAGAACAAAGAAAAATCTGAAGATGACGCTTGGTCTTTGAAGACTCCAGAAGCAGGTCCATCAACATCCAAAGCTATTCCCCATGCACCTGCACATGACAACAAGGAGTTTGGAAGTTCAAATATGAAACAAGGAGATAGGTCTATTCCTCAAAGCAACTTCATAAACAAAGCAACTCCAAGACCCAGGTATGAAAGTGACTTCAATGGTTATTGTTATTTTTGTTCTAACTTTGGTCATAAGGCTATCGATTGTAGTTTCTATGGAAGAAGAAGGGCTAGAAGCCCCAATGAATCAATTAGATGTTGGACATGCAATCAAGTCGGACATGTTGCTGCCAAATGCCACACATTGAGATGCTACACCTGCAGTGGGTTTGGACACAAAGCCCATGAATGTGCCAGTCAAAGAAATCAACCAAGAAGGAGTACTCCATACACATCAGCAAGAATATTTGAAGATCAGAAGACAAATGTCTACAGTCAGGGACACTCTCATGTATGGAGAAATGAATTTGATCAAAGAAGTGTTGGAAGCTCCAACAGCTCAGTCAGATGTTGGTCATGCAACAATGTTGGTCACATTGCTGCACAGTGTCGTACGATGAGGTGTTATAGTTGCAGTGGCCTTGGGCACAAAGCTCAAGATTGTTGGAGTACACGAAAACAATCCTTGAGAAGTTACCTAGACAACTCATCAAGGAAAGCCAGTACAAATGAAGGAACAAATGATCAAAGGACAGATTCCAAGAAGCAAGTATGGATGAGGAAGACAGAGCAGTTGCATATAGGAGAGGTTGATCAGAGCAGGGAGGATAGCTGCCATATGGCAAGCCAAGTGTAAGGTCTCTCAAACACCTTAACACACCTTGAGTTCATGAGGCTGGAGAATGAACTCAAAGGAGAAAGGATGGTTACTCCATGTATACAGACAGGTCCTAGGATCGTGCATTTTGATAGGGGGAGCAAATATCAATGAGCAGTGATCAGAGATTTCAGAGACAGATATGTGGACACCCTTTGCCATTGATGCCAAAGGGGGAGAGATGAAGACAAAGGGAGAGATGCAGACAAAAGGGGAGCATGCTCATAGGGGCAGCATGAGTTGTTGTCATCAATGACAAAGGGGGAGATTGTTGATGAAATTGTCATTGATGCCAACATGGACAAGGTTCCTGTACCCACAAGCTTGAATCTTGAAGCCACCACCTTGCTGAAGATGTTGAAAACTCTGTTGATGACGCTGAAGACTCTGGATATGGACTTGAAGACCTTACAGAAGTTGGAAAAACCCTAGATGGGTTGGAAAAGCATTAATGACCCATTCTGTGGTCATGGTACCCCAGAAGAAGGCCCATCTACCCCACAAGTTATATCATAACCCCTGTAGGTCTTCTGAGGTAGTTGCTTAAGACCATGAAGCCCCTTGCTTGATGAAGAAGTCCTAAAGATGTCCTTGGATCCACAGTTGGTGATTTGATGACCCTGCAACCCTAGTTGGGGTCATGGAGCTCGTGTGTGATGATGATGACCTTGATACCCTTCATAAGTTCATGGAGTCCTTGGAGATGGGCATATGACCATCTTGCATATGGTACTTTGTCCTTGGTTCCTTGATGAAGCCCTAGTGGCTTGATGCAACCCTTGATGGTTGTGGTCATTTGATATAGAACGTGGTCATAATGTGTTGAAGCCCACAAACCTTGGAGGAAGCATGCTCTTGCACTTGACATGCTCTTGGAAGCCCTAGTGGCTTGATGAAATCCTTAAATGGTAAAATGGAGGACACACTTGCTTTTGGTGGCTACAACTAACCCTAATATTGACTATTTTATGATGACCTAAGTGGTTAGTGGACAAACATGGAGCATACACTTACTTTATGCTGACCATTGAAATGGTAAGACAAAAGGGCAACAAAAATAAAATAATAGAAACAAAAAAAGGGACAAGTCGGCTACAAGTTAATTTAAAGTTATAATTATATCTTGGGACAGGTCGGCTTCAAAAATAAAAATTAAAAAAAAGGGGGAGCAGGTCGGCTCAGCAAAGCAAAAATATGTTGAAAATGTGTATAAATACCCTATCATAACCTCACTTTTGTAGTGTGAAATTTCGGATGGAGAAGTTGCTCTGATTTTTTAGGTGCCTACTGAGGGGAGCTGGCTAGCCTGACTGAGGCAAGGAACCAGCTGACTGAGGAAATTTTACGCTTTTGTTTTCAGCTCTATTTTTAGGGCTGTGGAAGCCAATGAAGATGAAGAAAGAATAAACTCGCTAACTGAGTTTTGACTGAGGAAATCCATATACACTAAGAACAGTTCAATTTTTTAAGTGACTACTACAATGCAACAGTCCGAGGTCAAGAAGCTTGAACAGTCCCGAATTGCAAATGAGGCAGCAGCAGATGTGGAGTGAAATTTTGATGACAGACCTAGCTTGAACAGTCCCGAAATTGCAGAAAAGTCAACAGTCCCAAACCGTTAATGAAGGCTGATGACCAGCAGCAGCAGAGTTAATCTGAACTTGGAAGTTTAAACAATCCAACGTAAGAGCAGACTTTGAAATGATGAGAGCAGATTTTGAAATGATTAAAGAAGACATTGAAATGATGAGAGCAGACCCTAGGTCTTGACTTTTACCCAGCATGAATACACAGTCTGAGTTTGCAAGTGTAAACATTGACCCCAGGCTGACCTTGGTTTGAGGTCCTTTCACAGAACCAAGAGGAAGCCCTAAACACTATGATGACTAAAGGTCACCTACACAGTCCGAGGATGAAGGAAGGGAGGTCGTTGATGGAGTGAGGTAAGCTTCAAGTCTGCAACAAAATACACAGTAATAAGTCATCAACAATCCGATTTTGAACCAGTGAAAGGTTGGTCATCTACAGTATTTCAGTCTTCTACTATATACACAGTCCAAGGGTCTTCTACACTAATAATGCATTGACAAGGTTAGTATACAACCATTAAATGTACTTATGCAATGATATATAGTGACATACAATGAAAATGATATGAACAATGATGTACATGTATGTACAATCAAATGTGTGAAACAACAATGGTGTGTGAACAGTAATGCATGCAGTGGTGTGTGAATAGTGTTGCATACAGTGATGTGTGAATAATGATGCATACAGTACAGTAGTCTATATACAGTGAAGTATGAACAGTAAATAGTAAAGTTCTCAATATGTATACAGTGATGTGGTGAAGAATACAGCAGTATACAGAATAGTGGTGTATGCAGTGGCATTCATACTGTGAATATACAGTGAGACATAGTGATATGCATTGATTGTATGAACAGTGGTATACTGATGTGTGAAGACTAACTCTCTGATGTTGATAATGTCTTGATGGTGCCTTGTACACTATGATGATGTCTTGATGATGCCTTGTACATGTATACTCGTTGATACAACATGATGATGGTGATGCGTGCACTCCTATATCCTATGATGAACACTCTAGGATGTTGATGCATGACTTCCCTAGAAGATAACATATGCATACCTCAATGACATTTACAGCAGCTTGTTTTGAAGGATTTATTTTTAGTCATATAAGGCAGCATACAGGAACGAGTTCTACAGCAGAGAAGTCTTCTTGTCTCAAGGAAGAACTCGGTGGAGGAAAAGTCAACTCTTTATAGGATAATCGAAGTTGTTGATGCCCTAAATATACAGTCTTTATCTCTAAATGGTCTATAGCAGCAGACAGTGATATCTTATTCGAGTAAAGAAGTGGCAAACTTCATGACAGTCACAATATTGCAGCAAATTCATCCTTTGAGATAAACACTAGCAAAAGGAATATCTGCGGAGTGAACTGGGCATCTTCGTGGAGTCCAGAATTGAAGACAAAGAAGAGTTCACTGAGTCTGACAGAGGACACCACAGAATTGGCTTTGGTCCACTTGTGCAGCAACAAATCTACACACTCTTGAGGTGTTACATACCCAGGTATTTTGCACAGGTAAAGGTATGTTCTCTGTAATGATAATATGCTGATACAATGGTGTGATTTAGCATGATGTTGATATGATAATGTGATACAAGTACATAGCAAACTTGATGCTGATGAAGCCTTGTAAGTATGATGATAAATGGAGAATGGCAGGAGTCTGATTTATGACTTGTCTTGTTATGAACCTAAGTGGAGTACTTGTGGTTTGTTCATAAGGCAGTATGATAACCAGATTGACCAGCAATGATTAAGCAAAGTTGATGAGCAAATTGACCAGAAGTAGATTGTTCAGTAGTGGTTGATAAGCTGAGTTTAATGAGCAAAGGTTAACCAGCAGAGATCGAAGTACAGAGAACCTGGTGCAGCAGTGTTAATGAGAGTGATGAGCAGATGATCAGCAGTATTGACCAGCAACAGAACAGATTGAAGAGACAGATGATGTTGATGTGACACAGTGATAGTGAGCTTTATTTGTAAAAGCAAGCATGTCTTGCTTTTGAGGTTAGGATACCTCAAACCCTTCTTAGAAGGGTCTAAGAAAACCAGGCAGGGTCTTGGATGCAGAATAGGTGCTCTTCATATCAGTAGGTGCTGATTTTACCTAACGATTGTAGCCGGACCAAACTAATACAAAAAGATTACAAAATTATATGGTGTTGTGTTCTTTTGTGTTATGGTTCTTGATGTTTTTGATATGTGAATGATGAAGTGAGAGATGCTTATGAAATGATTATGAGATTAGTATAATAATCGTATGATGAATTGGTAGTTAATTGTGACAAGTTAAGAAAAGCTGTAAAATTGCTTTACACTGATTCACCCCCCCTCTCAGTGTCTAACACTTAGCATAAAATTTAACATATTGTCCTCAAATAAAATCAAATAAGATAATATTGTTTTTGCAAAAATTGGGGCATGTGACAGGTACCATGGGTTTGTGACGTTGGGTCACAACACCATCGCTTCATATAGTGAATTCATACAAATACTCATGGAGTGGTTTAATAAGAGGGACCTTGAGATACATTTCAGAGGGCTAGCTCAACTCAAGAAGACCGACAGTGCCAAGGCCTTCATTTCATATTTTCAAAGAGTGGTTGTTATAGTGACCAATGTATCCGAGAGCAGATTGGTTATGTTATTTACAGAATCTTTGATTGAGCCTTTACATGGGTGGGTGAAAGCTTTCAAACCATCCACTTTACAAGATGCCATCAGTAGAACCCGAGACTTACAAGATTCGAGTCCCAAGAACATTTTTTTGGTTAAGACAAATTTCCCAATTAAAGATAAAGATAAGAAACCCTTCCAACAAGAATGGTCGAAGACAAATTGGATGGATGATGACACTAGGAAGGAATTATAAAAAAAACAATTATGCTTCACTTGTCAGGAACCATGGGTCTCGGGTCACATGTGTGCAGGGAAAGCGAAAACACATTATATAGAACTCTACTCATATAGTGAAGAAGACAAGGATGGGCTTGAACAAGGAGCAACTAAGGAGCTTAGAGCAGCAGAGGAGGATTCAGTCCATGGAAAGCCCAAGGGTGGAGTTATTGCTACATTGTCGGGAGTAACCAAATTTCATACTCTTCGAGTCAGAGGAGTAGTACAGAGCCAGAAGGTACGTGTGTCGATTAATGGTGGAGTGACCCACAGCTTTATAGATGCTACATGGGTGGCTAAGCAGGGTATCCAGATAAAGGAATTCGAAGGGTTCACAGTAGCAGTAGCAAGCAATAACAACATGGAGTGCAACCACTGGATTCCCAAACTAAATGTCACGCTGGGAAGCTATAATATGACAGAGTCCTTTTATGTGGCCAATGTAGCATATACAAATGTAGTATTAGGGGTTCAATGACTTATTCTACAAGGAAGTATACTATTGACTATAGGACAATGGAAATGGAATTTTGGGGACAAGATGGAAAGAAAGTAGTCTTGAGGGAGTGCTCAAACATGGAGACATAAAGTGGTCAGCCAAATGTTTTGTCACTTTTTAAAAACCTACAGATAACAACACACAACATCCAGCAGATATATACTCATTGTTATATAAGCATTAGAGGGTATTTAGATATCTTCTAGCAGGTCGACTGCCCGATAGAGGGTTTGAGCATATCATTGAGTTAGAGGAGGGAACATAGGAAGTTATCATTACTCCATACAGGCATCCCAAAAGGTACAAAGATGAGATTAAAAAAAAACAATAAAAGAATTACTGGATTTAGGTTACACACGTCCAAATTTGAGACCATTTGTATCATCCATGGTATTGGTAAAAAATAAATATGGCACATTACGAATGTGTATCGATTACAGGGCCCTCAACAAAAATAAGTACCCCATTCCCATAATTGATGATTTGATGGATGGATTACACGAAGCAAATTACTTCTCAAAAATTCACCTCCGATCAAGATATCATCAGATCCGAGTAAGGGATCAAGATATTGCAAAAAATGCTTTTCGTTGCTACTTTAGTCATTATGAATTGTTAGTCGTGCCTTTTGGATTCACAAATGCATCAAAAACTTTTTAGTTTTGCATGAACCACACCTTCAAGGTTCAGTTGCGTAAGTTTTTATTATTGTTGTAAATGTAACTTCAGAAGATATTATATTGTATATTATTATTGTATTTTTATTGTACCTCTGTTGGAGATGTTTTTCCTCCATTCGGGGACATCATTATTGTAATTGGTCATGTAAAATTCATGAGGTAAAACCTTTGTTGTAATTCGGGGAAATAGTACTCACAAAAGCATTATACAAAATGTATTTTGAGTTTTCCTAGCTAGGTTGGCCCCAATTAGAGAACATGTCCAACCTAGTTAGGTAAGTAAGTCACAACTTAATAATTTAAATAGGGAGGCGCCCTCCCTCATTTATACACGCAATCACTCGATTCGCTAAAAAGAGAGAGAGAGAGAATTGTGCTAGAGTGAGAAGAAGAAGAAGTTGTCGAAGATATCTTTTCTTTGGGTATTCTATCTTGGTTTGACATTGTACTTAGTGACGGAACTATTCTGAAGAAGTTTGTGAGGTTTTCTCCTTTATGGTTTCCTCGAGCAATATCTTTCTGTTCTTGTGTATTGTTGTGCTTGTCTATCTTTCATGTTAAAGATCTAACATAATTGAATTAAAGTGCAAACTCTAACATGGTATCAAAGCCACTCTGAAATAAGGAACTATGAAGTTGTGGAAACTAGGGATTCCTAGTTCAAGGTCTTCTCTTCATAGATCATCAAAAAAATAGGGCTAGGAAATTTCTCCCTAGGAGGACGCATCTTTTGGAGGAAGCAGAATCAAGTTTGAAGAAAAAAAATTTTGACCTAGACACTGGTGCCAAGAGAAACTAGGGAATCATATTTTTTAGCTTCCCTCCACAAAAATGAAAAAATGAACTCACTAGGAAACTCACCCTAGAAGGGCGCATCTTTCTATGGAGTCAAAATTTAGATCCAAAATTTTTCATTTTTGACCTCCTCTCTACTTCCTGAGGAAACTAGGGCATCAAGTTTTTGGAGTTTCCCTCCACTGAATTTGGCAAAGGACCTCACTAAACAACTCACCTCAAGGAGGCACATCTTTCTATTCAGACATAGTTCAAAATTCCAAGTTTGAAAAATTAGGGTTTCTCTGTGGAACCCTAGGATATCTAGATCCAGGATCAGCTTTGGCATCTCAAATTGGTAAGATCTATTTCATTGGTATTTCCATTTGAGGTTCTCATATCAAGATGATGAATCACACCGAGGTTGAGGATAAGCTTGAGGGAGCAGATAAATTCTGAGCATGGAAGTATAGGATCTTTCTTATCCTTGAAGAAAATGATTTGGACAAATATATTAGTGAGAAATTTCAAGCACCAGAGGGAGATGAAGCAAAGGCTATCCAAAAGAAAAAATTGGTCAAGGCCAAGAGAATTATTGCATATTCCATTAAAGATCATCTCATTCCTCGTGTGTCATCCTTGAAGACACCCAAGGAGATGTTTGATGCTTTGACAACATTATTCGAAGGAAAGAACATCAACCAGAATATGACATTAAGGAACCAGTTCAAGAATGTGAAGATCCAAAACTCAAAGACCATACAATCCTACTTCACAAGGGTTGCTCAAATCAAGGAACAACTTGAAGCAGTTGAAGAAAAGGTAGAAGGAGATATTGTTATGACCTCCCTGAATGGCCTCCAAAGATCATGTGACTCATTCATTCAAGGAATATTTTCCAGGAAGAATCTAATCACTTTCAGCAAACTATGGGAAGAATGCACTCAAGAAGAAGCTCGCCTAAGAACAAGAGAAGAGAAGATGGGAACAAATGTTTATCAAGCTCTCACAATTCACACTAGAAAAAATTACAACAAGAGGGAGGACCATCATCACATAAGACAAAGGAAACCCAAAAGAGATATATCTAGTATTAGATGTTACACATGTGATGAGAAGGGACACTACTCCAGAAATTGTCCCAGAAACAAAGGTTCCTCCAACAAGAAGACTAACACGAAAAGACATCATGCTCATTTGTTGAAGAGGATGAACCAGAAAGGAAAAGAACAAAAGAAGAATCCTCAAGTGATGAGGAATGTGTACTTTAATATAGAAGGATTCAACCCATGATAAAGAAGAACCTCTTATCCATCTCAGTATTTGGAGAAGAAGGGATGTTGTTGTGAATAAAGAAGTGACACTCAGATTCAGAACCAATACACAGTCCATGTGATCTATGGTATAGAAGACTTGCTTAGCATAAGCAAGATAGACATAGGTCCTTAGAATCAAACAATGGATTAAAGCACACTGTCAAATATTCCAACAAGTCTTGCAAGGAGACAAAGACTAAGAGGGAGTCTGCCAAACAAACAAAGTTAAGTGTTGATTGTCATTTCCTACACATCTACTTACTAAAATGATATTGTTCAGTTGTGTTCCTAGATTTAGGAAATGTATTATGCATATTTTAGTGTTTACATTTATGAACAATATACTACTAACTTGCATGTGACGGGTAAGTAGCCTATGGTGTTGTACAGCATTCCATTGCTACTTATCTAGAATGAAACCTATTTGTTGGCATATTGAGAGTAGTGCACACTCTTAATAATGTTTTGGTAGAGATGGAAGGAATCTAGAACATTACCATATATGAGGAATGTTGTATCATTGTCTAAGATAGTTGCATGACTGTGTGACATGTATCTTTATGCATAAGAATTCATTGTTATTAAAAATATAAAGTGTCTAATCATTTAACTGAATTTGACTTGTAGGAATGATTGTATGAAATGACCTACAAAGAAGAATGATGAGGATTCTGAACAACAAGTGATGATGGATCAACCATAACATTCAAAGAAGATTCAATCCAACCAAATGAAGAGGAACCTGAAGTTCCCAGGGACAAAGACACCATGACGGAAGAAACAACTTCAAAAGAATCATGATATGATCGAATCACAGAGAGCGGTAGATCCACCTTAAAAGGTGAACACCCACAAGAGAATACCAGCTTGGACATGAGAGATTGTTTAGTCTGAAGAAAAGGTATGGTGATCCAGACAGGACTTACATGGAAAGAAAGAGGCCTCGAACACACTCCAGTTATGTGGCACCGTTGTGTGACATCATTGATGCAGATCCTTCCAGCTATGAAGAAGCAGCTGAGAAGAAATAATGAAAGGAGGCTATGATCAAAGAGTACCGGTTGATCATGGAGAATGATGTCTGGGATGCGGTTTCGATACCTTAAGGGAATTCCATAGTGTCTTTCATGTGGATCTACAAGATCAAGAATGCAACAGATGGCAGCATCAGGAAATACAAAGTAAGGTTCGTGGTTTCTCTCAGAAAGAGGGAGTAGATTATGGCGAGACATGCTCCACTTACCAAACACACTTCTCCAGTGAAGTAGAAGTATCGAGCAGAGAGCCACATGTGCATAGAATGCTTTGTACAGGATCATAAGGCACCCATGGGACAACTGTTAGGATTATTAATCCTCCCTTTTCCAAATTTGGTCATATGTCTAAATTGGGAGTCATGTCTAAATTGGGAGTCCATCTAGTCTATTTATAGTCATTAACACCATTGGGTGCACTTGGCCTAATTGGGGCACATGTTTCAGTTACTAAAGTGTGGGGAACACTAATTGAGGCTCACTGCCACTGATTGCACTTGATTGCATCAGTTTACGAGC
>LPNX010371346.1:395319-420050 GCA_001517045.1 Pseudotsuga menziesii | reverse complement strand
GGAGTGTCGAAACCAACCAAGGTCAGTTCACTTCAGTTGATGACTAGTCAAGCTAAGTTAGGAGTCAGTTACATTCAGTTCTAGTCCTCTACATTCAGTTAGCGCATTTCTCACCTACCACAGTTAGTTAACCTTAGTCAACACTAAATGTAACACTTGAGTTGTGTTTTAGAACTCCGATGAACTCCGGTTATGGTTTAGACAAGGTCAGTTAACTATTGTGTCCTCCGATAGTGATTTAGACAAGGTCTTGGTTACCTACAGTCAAGTAGAGTCTAATCAATTCGAACTTCCTCATGTGGATTCGAATTGCTTGTGGCTATTAAAGCCATTGTACTTCATTGTAATTATCTATCTAATTACTCTTTGATTAATGAAAAGCATTCACAGCTGCAAGCCATTTTTGCACTATTTCATTCTTCAATAACTGAGTAAATTGTGTGATCTATCATGTGAGTTATGTGCTTGTCCACAGATCTATGTACTCAATTTAATATGGTATCACACCCTCGGCAGACAAAGCACTTCTCCTCCTCAGATCTCCTACTGGATCATTTTTTGAGCAAAATTGCTCCTTCCAGCACTGCACCAAAAGCGGAGAATTTACCACTTAATACCCCAAGCAAAGGAATTGTTGATCAAGCTTGCTTGATTACTAAGCTGGGTGTGAAGAAAATTCCAAAAGTGCATGTTGTCCGACCTTACGATGCCCTTTTTTTGTTTTGCAGGTACAACTTCGAATGGATTCATCAGTTCCTCTTCTGACTCGATCCTCAAACTATTGTGAATGGAATGTGAAGATAATTATATTTCTGAAAATAAAAGATCTCCTTTGAGTGTCTAATGAACTCGGTAGAAAGTATTTTGAGAGTGAAAATGATTGGCTAAATGCAAAGGATGCAGCTTTTCAAATAATGAAACTGGGTCTTTCTCCTAGCTTGCGCTACCTCAGTAGATCTATTAAAGATCCACAGGAACTCTGGACAAGATTGGACGGAACCTTTGAAATGATTGATGAGGATCATAATAGCACTTTGGAGAGCACATCCAGCACCATAAGCATCCTTGATCCGAAAATCTCAGCCTCCACTCTCTGTGATGAAGTTGTTCAAGATGAAGAAAAAGCAGAAACTTCTACATAGTCAATTCGAATTGAAGACAGTCTCCATGCAGTGACTCCTTGTCCTGATGCTCTGAAAATTCATGCGATCTCTGATGTCTCATCTTCTCATATTGCTGAAACAGAAGAAGACATTCGAATCTCTGATATTGAAGAAAAATTCTGCTACACTTCCATGCAAACATTCACTGGTGATTTTCCTTTAAATTCTGTGCAAAATTTACCAGTAATTGCTTTCGAAAGTGAAGAGAAATTTGATTTTTCTCCCTCTAATGTTGCTGCTGGTGTGAAAATATGTGATACCTTGGATATTTTGGAAGAAATATCAGATTACCAAAGCGATCCATTCACTCCCCATGATCTATATTTTCCAGCAAATTCCTGCAGGATTGCATGCACCAAAATTCAGAATTTTGAAGAAGAAGAAAGTTGTGCATCCACCGTCTCGGTTAACCATTTATTTGAATCTGATATTAACCTTATTGGATATTATATGATATTATTTAGATCTGATCTAATATTGATTGGTTTAATATATCAAATTCATAATCTTTCAATACCGCTTGTAGCTGTTCTCATCAACGGTGTGAAGAAACAAGTACCGCAAGTCTCCTACAAAACTGCTGCTGGGGATTTGATTCCATTTCACAGTTTTGGATCTGTTTTTAACCTATTTAGATCTGATTTACTTTCTGATCTGATATTATTTGGTTCATATTTTAAAATCCAAAAGCCTTCAGTCATGCTTGTAGTTGCTCTCACCAATTCTGGTGTGAAAAATCAAGTACCGCACTTTCTCTTCAAAACTGCTGATGGGGATTTGGTGTTAGTTTCCTCTTATGAGGTTGCTGGTATTTTATTATGTGATTCATTATCTATTTCAGAAGCTATATCAAACTATGTAGCTCAAGCATTCACTCTCAACAGTCCCAGTGCTTCTCTACCATTGATCACATGCTCATCTCCTCACAGAACTAGTAAAGAGGAAGATTTTCTGCATCTGCCTGGACACCTGCTCCTAACACTTGGGGTTGTTCTTACCACTCATGGTTTGTTCTTCATGGCTGCAACATATCAGTTTCTTGAGTGTTCCTCACATTCTCTGAATTCTCAAGAACATTTTCTCACTTTTCAGTTGACTTCAGTTGCTCTACATGGGTCCAGTCTTCATCCGACAGTTATCTATATTTCTTATTTAGTTGAGCATATCATTCTTCTTCCAAATAGGAAGATTCCTCTAGACATAATGATGGAGAGGTTCACATGCCAAGTCCCAGGATACCTGTGCACAGAAGAGCTAGATTGATCCTGATTCTACCTGCTTAATTAGAGGGGGGGATTTTTTTCCATGTGGTTTTTCCCCAGCACCTTGTTTTTAAGCAATTACTTTACTTTACTTGATGTAATGGGTGACCTATGGTCTTAGTTACCAGGGCCCACAGATTGTCCAAGTTAGCATTCAGGGGGGGTGTTAGGATTATTAATCCTCTCTTGTCCAAATTTGGTCATATGTCTAAATCAGGAGTCATGTCTAAATCGGGAGTCCATCTAGTCTATTTATAGTCATTAACACCATTGGGTCCACTTGGCCTAATTGGGGCACATGTTTCAGTTACTAAAGTGTGGGGAACACTAATTGAGGCTCACTGCCATTGATTTCACTTGATTGCATCAGTTTAGGAGCCTCCTAGACCAATCCCTACAATTTAGGAAGCCACTGGGAGTGTCGAAACCAACCAAGGTCAATTCGCTTCAGTTGATGACTAGTCAAGCTAAGTTAGGAGTCAGTTACATTCATTTCTAGTCCTCTACATTCAGTTAGCACATTTCTCACCTACCACAGTCAGTTAACCTTAGTCAACACTAAATGTAACACTTGAGTTGTGTTTTAGAGCTCCGATGAACTCCGGTTATGGTTTAGACAAGGTCAATTAACTATTGAGTCCTCCGATAGTGATTTAGACAAGGTCTTGGTTACCTACAGTCAAGTAGAGTCTAATCAATTCGAAATTCCTCATGTGGATTCGAATTGCTTGTGGCTATTAAAGCCATTGTACTTCATTGTAATTATCTATCTAATTACTCTTTGATTAATGAAAAACATTCACAGCTGCAAGCCATTTTTGCACTGTTTCATTCTTCAATAACTGAGTAAATTGTGTGATCTATCATGTGAGTTGTGTGTTTGTCCACAGATCTATGTGCTCAATTTAATAGATTCAGAACCGATACACAGTCTATGTGATCTATGGTATAGAAGACTTTCTTAGCATAAGCAAGATAGACATAGGTCCTTAGAATCAAAAAATGGATTAAAGCACATTCTCAAAGATTCCAACAAGTCTTGCAAGGAGACAAGGACTAAGAGGGAGTCTGCCTAACAAACAAAGATAAGTGTTAATTGTCATTTCCTACACATCTACTTACTTAAATGATATTGTTCAGTTGTGTTCCTAGATTTAGGAAATGTATTATGCATATTTTAGTGTTTACATTTATAAACAGTATACTATTAACTTGCATGTGACGGGTAAGTAGCCTATGGTATTGTACAGCATTCCATTGCTACTTATCTAGAATGAAACCTATTTGTTGGCATATTGAGAGTAGTGCACACTCTTAATAATGTTTTGGTAGAGATGGAAGGCATCTAGAACATTACCATATATGAGGAATGTTGTATCATTGTCTAAGATAGTTGCATGACTATGTGACATGTATCTTTATGCATAAGAATTCATTGTTATTAAAAATATAAAGTGTCTAATCATTTAACTAAATTTGACTTGTAGGAATGATGGTATGAAATGACCTACAAAGAAGAATGATGAGGGTTCTGAACAACAAGTGATGATGGATCAACCATAACATTCAAAGAAGATTCAATCCAACCAAATGAAGAGGAACCTAAAGTTCCTAGGGACAAAGACACCATGACGGAATAAATAACTTCAAAAGAATCATGATATGATCGAATCACAGAGAGCAGTAGATCCACCTTAAAAGGTGAACACCCACAAGAGAAGACCAGCTTGGACATGAGAGATTGTTTAGTCTAAAGAAAAGGTATGGTGATCCAGACAGGACTTACATAGAAAGAAAGAGGCCTCGAACACACTCTAGTTATGTGGCACTGTTTTGTGACATCATTGATGCAGATCCTTCCAGCTATGAAGAAGCAGCTGAGAAGAAATAATGAAAGGAGGCCATGATCAAAGAGTACCGGTTGATCATGGAGAATGATGTATAGGATGCGGTTTTGATACCTTAAGGGAAGTCCGTAGTGTCTTCCATGTGGATCTACAAGATCAAGAATGCAACAGATGGCAGCATCAAGAAATACAAAGTAAGGTTCGTGGTTTCTCTCAGAAAGAGGGAGTAGATTATGGCAAGACATGCTCCACTTACCAGACACACTTCTCCAGTGAAGTAGAAGTATCGAGCAAAGAGCCACATGTGCATAGAATGCTTTGTACAGGATCAGAAGGCACTCATGGGACAACATATATAGTTGCTCGAAGATCACCTAGAGTGATGAAGATCTCAACATTTGCTACAAGGTTGAAGATGGAAACCTACATAGGACAACAAGCTCATAGATAGGTGCAAGAGGAACTTTCAACAAAATTCGAGATGGATGATCTTGGTATCCAGTGACCTTGAGAAATGACATAGATGGATACATAGAATATCAAAAGCATATGAGACTACCTGTCAATCTAGTGCATAATGACTTAATGCAGAGAGTACATGATGCAGAGGGTGGATGGTGCTCTGCTTTAGAGGGAGTGACTACAGAATATCTTAGAATTCAAGAATATTGACATAATTCTTAGGATTAGAAGTGTGGCAGAATCTAGAGGATATTTTCCTTAGCTAAGGAAAATATGTGGTCGAGATGTTGTATTGTGTTATCATGTAAAATAGCACTTCTCTGTCTGAGTACTAACATCCAATATGTCAGGACACAAAAGGGAAAACTTGATTGAAGTAGCCAAAACACTATAGATGGGCATGATTGTTCATACATCATCTCCTGACCAGCTGAGTATATTTTCATTTGGACATTAGGGTTGCACACGCAGCTATTTGCACAGCAACCAGTGTGTCACACGCGAGTATGTGCATTGCAACTCACATGTACATTGAACACGCAGGTTTCCTTAAAGCAAGGAGCGTGTCATACGCAACCTGCCTATATCAATACTCGTGTGTACTTTAATTCGAAGTTAAAAAATATAAAACATGATTAGTCCAGATCAATTGAGCCCTTAATCATAACTATCTCAACTATCTCAACCATCCTAACCTTCGAAACCTCTCTTTTACCTCATGTATAAATAGAGGGCATGGGATGGAGCTAATCAATCATTCCTAAAAGAGAAAAGTTATGCTGGTGGTCTGCCTTCAGACATCTTGGAGCAACATAACTCAGTGTCCTTGGTTTGCAAAAGAAGTACTTGTTTCAGAAGTTGGGTTGTAATCTCACCATTCTCTATTTAGCAATAAAGAAAGTTCTTCTTCCAATATTGTGCACTTTTGTATATGTTGATTATTGAATTATTTTATAATTTCATTATGAATTTGTTTTTCATTAACTGTTGATATATATATATATATAAGATATTTTCAGAAAGAACTTGTTCTTTACAGGTGATTGGAGAAGCCCTGGACGCTGTGGAAGCAACTGGAAGAGGAGAAGAAAAGGCTTGGATCAACCGTCATAAACCAGGTTTGCAAAGTTTTCTTCCTATTCCTATCTCAATTTCTACATAGTTGATTGTCTACAAGTATAGCTTAGTAAGTTGGTAACCCCAGAGACCCTAGGTTATAAGGGTGTGTTTTCTTGAACAACAAAACTGGCGACTCCATAGGGGAGATTACAACCCAACTTCTGAAACAAGTACTCCTTCTGCAAACCAAGGACACTGAGTTCTGATGCTCCAAGATGTCTGAAGGCATACCACCAGCGTAACTTTGCTCTTTTAAGAATGATTGATTAGCCCCATCCCATGCCCTCTATTTATACATGAGGTAAAAGAGAGGTTTCGAAGGTTATGATGGTTGAGACAGTTGAGATAGTTATGATTAAGCGCTCAACTGATCTGGACTAATTGTGTTTTATATTTTTCAACTTCAAATTAAGGTACACGCGAGTATTGATATAGCCAGGTCTCGTATGACACGCTCATTTCTTTAAGGAAACTCGCGTGTTCAATGTACACGCAAGTTGAAATGCACATACTCATGTGTGACACACTGGTTGCTATGGAAATAGTCGCGTGTGCAACCCTAATGTCCAAATGAAAATATACTTAGCTGCTCAGGAGATGATGTATGAAGAGTCATGCCCATCTATAGTGTTTTGGCCACTTCAATCCAGTTTGTCCTTTTGTGTCTTGACATATTGGATGTCAGTACTCGGACAGAGAAGTACCATTTTACATGATAACAGATTGTGAAGTTACACCAATGGCAACAAAATGGAAGTTGATGTGTGATCCTACATCAAAGATAGTTGATACCACAGTCTACTGGCAAATGATTGGTTCGTTGATGATGAGCATGAGGTCAGATATATGCTTAGCGGTGAATACCTAGATTCAGTACATGGTGGAGTTGAAACGTGTTCACATGGTTGTTGTAAAGCACGTGTTAAGGAACCTAGAGGGTATGAATAAGTATGGACTCAGATATGCGAGATATTAGAGAATCTTCTTGTAGGATATGTTGCCAATTAGGAAAATTTTGAGGTAAAAAATGCGCCTCAAAACAAAAAATGTACTATTAAAATACACTTTAAAAAAACCAATCACATTCTAGAGGAAGACATCATCTATAATAGTTGAGGTGGCATTGGTAGAGTTAAAGGATACTTATTTGTCGAATTGTAAATGGTGAGTGAAAACTCATAGTTAACTATATCAATGTTGTAAGTAAAGTACTCATTATGAAAATAGTACTCATAGATTATTTGTGAATATAATATAAATGTACTAAAGTACTCTTAAAGTACTTAGAAAGAAAAGTATTATTTCTATTTCAATATAAAATAAATTACAAATACCAAAAAACTAAATGTTTTATTCAAATGTAATTATTTTTTTTATATTTTAATAAATAAATTACAAATGCCAAAAAGTAAATTGTCTATTCAAAACTAAAATTATGCAATTACTTTTTCAATGTTTAAAATATATATGTCAAATCTTTATTTAAAACCAAAATCACTTAACATATTATAATAAAAACAATTTGATCTTGTAATAAAAACAATTTGATGATTAATAGTTTTTGTTTTTTAAATACTTACTATATATAATAATCTTTTATAATTATTATTTAAATATAAAAATATATATTTATTTATTTTATAAAAATAAAATATTATATTATAAGAAATTACTATATGTTTCTCATCCGGTTGGATTTTAATATTAATACCATTTTATTTTAAAATTTAGGTATTATTCAAGGATCATATTTTACTATCAACTTTTAACCTTTAAAACGTATGCATCTATACCAACATAAATTAAACACTTACATTCAAGTTACAAAACTAAATACATACATAAAACTTTAATGTAGCGATTTGAATGAACTATTATATCATGATAAGATATTACAATATTAAAAAATTTATTACATATAATCTCATTTGCTTAATATTAACTTAACTTTTTCATGGTAGAAATTTATTTACTATTCCTTCATCCCAATATTAACATTTTTTTAATTTATTTAATGATGTTATTAATTATTACATTAAAAACGATATGTGATATACATAACATATATCATAAGAAACTATTAAAAATGAGTTTATGTGTGTTTTTAAAGGTGTATTAAAAAGATGAAAAATAAATTAAAAAAATGTTTTTTTTTTCTAATTTATAGTTTTATATTTATATTTTAAAATTATTTTATATATATATAAGAAATGACAATTTATTCATTTAAATTTAACTTTATAATTAAAATTCAAAGTTATAAATACATGGCTTAAAAACATAGTTTGAATATTGAAAAAGTAACTTATGTTTCAAATTTCAAAATTAATATATTTTATTTTATGAGTACATTGTTTTATAAATACATTTATCATATTATATTCAAAAGTGATTTATGTACTCTAAAGTACTTAACTTTTAGTCATATCAAAGATGATTTTTTTATTGATTTTATTTTAGACATCTTTTCAATTTAACTTAACCATAGTTGCATTGGTTATAGTGTAAGAGATGAGTTGTAAATATACATTTTCCACAAAATGCCTTACTCATGATATTTTATTATATTTCTTACAAGGCTCATTTTAGATCTCAAAATTCCCCTAATGACTCCAATTGGGATGGTAGTGCTACAAATAAGAAGAGCACTTTAGGGTGTTGCTTAAGCTTGAGGTCTGGCATGATTTCTTTGTACAACAAGAAGCAGATGAATGTAGCACGGATACAACCGAGGTAGAGTATATTGCAACTTGTTCAACAAGTTGTGACGTAGTGTGGCTTCAAAAGCTACTTGTAGGATCGTTTAATGTCGAGTTAGAGACGATGTTGGTTATGGAGCCTGATCTTCTAGATCTAGAGATATTATTCAGTCGTATTTGTACCCCATGTGTACTGTACACTCGTTCCCCCTGTCTTGGGGTTCGGGGGAAACGCCCTCGAGAAACGGGAGCTTGGGGGCAGCACCCTCCAGAAGTGGGGGTTCGGGGGTGGAGCTCCCGAGAAAAAAATTTGGGATGTTTATTGACCAATAGTTTTGCAAACCCATGGTATTAGGTTAACTGTAGTATTTTCCCATGGTATTTTCTCCCTCTAAAAGAAAGCATTGTAACACGGCTGTGTATTGTATTATAGCATTGTAAACGATCTCTGTGATTGTGAGAGAGAGACTATGAGAGTATGAAGAGGAAGTGCAGCGATTTTGCTGCAGGTTGTATCCCTTCATTTTTCTAGACTATAATAAAAGGACTGGCAATTTCTTTGTGGACGTAGCCCATCATTTGGGTGAACCACATTATATATGTGTCTCTCTGTAATGTGTTCAATGTGTTCTGCATCTTGTTTAATGATTTAACTGTATATTTGTTATTGCTCTGCGGTCATGTTTTCTAACAGACGACTTGTGTATCAGAGCACATCGAGATCAAGTATCACTATATCTCGGATATGGTGCAAAGAGGAACAATGAAGCTCCAGTATGTGACGATAAGACAAGTAGATATCTAATGTGTTAGCTAGAATGAAGTTCGAATACTTCATAGAGAAGCTTGGTGTTATCCAGATCGAGGTCCCTAGAAAGAGGGAGTGACGAGTTTTCGCATGGTGGAAGATGCAGGTGGTATTTGGGATGTAATGCACCTGGGGTGATCCTTGTTGTACTCCCATGCTGGAGATGATGAGAGATCGAAAGACATAGATGCACTAGAGCGAGTTCTTGCATGGTGGAAGACGCAGGTGGTCCTTGGGACATATTGTACATGGGGTGCTCCTGGATATGATCTCATGCTAGAGATGATGAGGAGTCCACCGGTCACAAAGACACTTGGTGTGCACCTAGGCTATTTCCTGCATGGTGGAAGACGTAGGTGGTCCTTGGGATGTAATGCACCTAGGGTGTTCTTAGTTGTGCTCCCATGATGGTAGAAGCGGGCTAACCATTGAAGAGACGTAATTCTCTTTGGGTGCTCCTGGGATTTTCTTGCATGGTGGAAGACGCAGGTAATGTGCCTAGGGTTCTCTTGGTTGTGCTCCCATGTAGATAGATGTAGGTGGCCTATTGGTCATGAGGTGTGCATCTGGTTGCTCTCTGTGAGATGATGTGGATACGATGAGATGGTGTGCACCTAGGCTATTTCCTACATGGTGGAAGACGTAGGTGGTCCTTGGGATGTAATGCACCTAGGGTGTTCTTAGTTGTGCTCCCATGATGGTAGAAGCGGGCTAACCATTGAAGAGACGTAATTCTCTTTGGGTGCTCCTAGGATTTTCTTGCATGGTGGAAGACGCAGGTAATGTGCCTAGGGTTCTCTTGGTTGTGCTCCCATGTAGATAGATGTAGGTGGCCTATTGGTCATGAGGTGTGCATCTGGTTGCTCTCTGTGAGATGATGTGGATACGATGAGATGACGGTAGGAGACGCAAGTGATTGTTTTGGAAATGCAATGAATGGTCTTGGGTTGTACCTACTTGACAGAATGCTCATGGAGATGATGAAGACCTAGATGTGAGCTAGGTCTACAGGACTAACACTGCAAAGTTCTGCATTCAGTATGAAACAGGACTGACCCTGCGAAGGAATTCAATATGAAATAGGACTGACATTGCAAGGTATATCCAACATGAAAAAGGGTTGTCACTGTAGAGATGTGATTGATGAAGTCCTAGGTGGGATCTAGGCCTACATCCAGCATGAAACAGGGTTGGCTTTGTAGAAACTTCTGAGGACGAATAGCTTCGAAAGATGTCAATATTTAATGGTCGACAAGATGGTAATTTTTGCAGCAGAGATGATGATCCAACGATGATGACCAGAGACTATGCCTAGTTGTGATGATGACCAGGTCGACAGAATACCTTCCTAGTTCATAGGGAATGTTGTTGTAAATATAACTTCAGAAGATATTCTATTGTATATTATTATTGTATTTTTATTTTACCTCCATCAGAGATGTTTTTCCTTCATTCGAGGATGTCATTATTGTAATTGGTCATGTAAAATTTATGAGGTAAAACCCCTGTTGTAAGTCATGGCAATAGTACCCACAAAAGTATTATATAAAATGTATTTTGAGTTTTCCTAGGTAGTTCAACCCCAATTAAAGAACATGGTCGACCTATTTAGGTAAGTGAGTCACACAACTAAAGAATATAAATAGGGAGGCACCCTGCCTCATTTATACACACTCACTCACTAAGTTTTCTAAAGAGAGAGAGAGACAAGTGCGCTAGAGTGAGAAGAAAAAGAAGTTGTCGAAGATATCTTTTCTCCAGGTATTCTATCTTCATTTGACATTGTACTTAGTGACATAACTATTCTGAACAAGTTTGCGAGGTTTTCTCCTTCATGGTTTCCTCAAGGAAAACTTTTGTGTTCTTGTGTATTGTTGTGCTTGTTTATCTTTCAAATTAACAATCTAACATAATTGAATTAAAGTGCAAACTCTAACATTCACTTGTGTTCTTTGATAACATTTGAATATACAATAAAACTTGGGAAGAACATTTGAGACACCGAGATGAAGTACTAGAAATTCTAGAAGAAAAATCCCTATATGCCAAAATGTCTAAATGTGAGTTCGATATGCAAGAAATTATATCTAGGGCATGTAATAAGTACCAATGGAGTACATGTTCATATGGAAAAAATTATAGCTGTTTTGGATTGGCCTACACCAAAAAATGTACCAGAATTGAAGGGATTTTTGGGCCTTTGCACTTATTACAGGAGGCATGTTAAAGGGATTTTACAATTGACAACACCCCTCACAGATATTACAAAGAAAGGGGCACTCGGCTGGACAGAAGGGGCACAACGGGCATTTGAAAATATGAAAAAGATTATGAGCTCTTTGGCGTTAACTGACTTCACTTAGCCATTTGTAGTAGAGTGTGATGCTTCAGGGGAAGGAATAGGGGTAGTACTGATACAAAACCACCTCCTGATCGCCTTTGAAAGAAGAAAACGTAAAGATTATGAATGCCACTACTCTATATATGATAAGAAAATGCTAGCAATCTTACACGCCTTAACAGAATTTAGGTAGTATTTGGTAGGAAGCAGGTTTAAAATTAAGACAAATCACAACAGTCTCAAATACTTCTTAAAACAAAAAGATTTAAATGAAAGGCAACAAAAATGGGTCAACAAGGTCCAAGCTTATGAATTCGAGATTGAATATGTTAAGGGGAAAAGCAATGTTGTAGCAGATGCATTATCGAGACGGTCATCCTCTTTATCACTCATGAGTATATCTATAGACGGGAAGTCTCATCTCTTGGTTGAATATTCTAAAAATAAGTTTACCTGTGAGTTGTTAAACGGACAAGTACAGGATGACAGGTGCAAGTGGATCGATGACATCATTTACTACAAGAATAGGATCTACATAGTCCTCAAATCAACTTTAAAGAAAAAGGTTTTACAACCTTCACATGATTCACCATTATTAGGACATCAAGGTTTCTTGAAAACACACAGATAGATTAGAGAGAGGTTCCCATGGAAAGGCCTCAAGGAGGATGTAATGCAACATGATCAGGAGTGTAGTACTTGCCAACAAAATAAAGTTAAACACACTCATCTGACAAGGTTACTTCAACCATTACTCATACCTGAGCAGAAATGGGAAAGCATCTCGATGGATTTCATTACAGGTTTGACCAAGGCACATGGACGAGATTTCTTATACGTGGTAGTAGACAGGCCGAAAAAAATTTCTCATTTATTTTTCATTCCTTCTGATTATTTTGCATCACAGGTAGCAGAGTTATTTTTTCGAGAGGTTTTCAGACTACCTAAGACTATTGTCAATGACCGAGATAGTAAATTCACCAATGCCTTCTGGTAGGATCTTTTCATATTAGTAGGGACATAATTAGCTACTAGCACAAATTATCATCCTTAGATTGACAAACAAACAAAAATTGTTAACAAATGGATTGAGGGGTATTTAAAAAATTATGTAGCAGGGAAACATAGGACATGGATTAAACGGCTACATTTGGAGGAGTATTGCTATAATACCACACACCATACGTTTATTGGGATGACTCCTTGTTGAATTTTAGCATTATCATGATCACTTCTAAAATTTACAGACTAACATTAAACAAATGACAAGTGCAGTATACAACATCAATCACATCAACACAAGATTTTTCAATGGGGAAACCTTTAAAGGACAAAAACCCCAAAATCATTAGTAATTCATCTCGTAAATGAGATGACCGAGTTCTTCAGAAATTCCACAAACCCTAACTAGGTTTGTACCATCAATCCACAATTACAGAAGGTAAAATTTTACATCAAAAAATCAATTTAGGGTTTGCTTCCCTAATTTATTTTTCAGTGCTGATATCTGTACTTGTCTGCCCAGATCTGTACGGAGGCTGCCAAAAATTTCCAACTATTTCCCGGATGCTTTGTTGGGCTGCCCGAAATTTTCTGACCTACCCAAGTTGCTGCTCGGAATCTGCTCAGACTGCCCAATCCCTAACAGGTTACTCAAATGCCTCCCCAATCTTTCCGACAGCCTTTCTTCCATGCCCGTGATCTGATGTGTTGCTCGAAAGGGCATGTTTGCTGCCAGAAGGGCTGTTGGGAAGCCTTATTGCTACCTGAAACTCCTACCTATCCCTGCTGGGTGCTCATGTGACTTCTGCTGGCTGCCGGAAGCCCTCTACGGGCTAACAATTAGCAGCCCGAGGGTCTGCAACAGAACCGAATTCCCACACGGGCAGGCTACTAGTAGTGTGAGTTTTGTTGGAAGCCCGTAACGGCTGTTGTAGGTGCCCGAAAGCCCTTCGCAGGATTCCCGAGCCTTGCTAGTGCTTTTTGTAGGTGGTTGTGGGAAACACAAGGTAGCCCAAGCCCTGCTAGGGCCTGCCCAAGCTGTGAAGAGGGCTCTCGTGAAGATGCAAGCTGCCTGTGAAGTGGCCTGCCTGTGAAGAAGATGTCCATCCTGAATGGAAAGACCCTTCCTGAGTGGTGGAGATGCTGCCTGGAAGAGGAAGGGGGGCTGCCCGTGAACCAACTAGTGAAGATGAGAGGAGGCTCTTGAGAAGAAATGCTTCTGCTGGTAGATTTACGGTAAAGCATTAAGACATCAAAATGTTGCAAAATATGTTGAAACCCTAGGCTAGGGTTTGATAAAAAACAAATGTGTATGCCCTATCTAGACTTATCCATGTTAGGGCATCACATCAATCTTCCTTCTCTTCAATAACTTATGAGATCTTCAGTAGGAGCAACTTCACCTGTGAGAGAAAGAGTGTGTGATAATGAAGTGGATCGATCTTCTTTTATATCCTTTGACTCGCCTGTAAGTGGGCCAAAATTAGAAAGAACAAAATATTATTATTTTATTCTTTTCTAATTTTTACTTTTTCCTTTAGCCTTCCTGTGGTCCAAAAGTCCTTATGTGTTTCACCTGTGGTCAAAAGGTCCTTATGTATTTTTTACTTTTACCTGTGGTCCAGAAGTCCTTATGTATTTTTTACTTTTATCTATGGCTTCTTCAAGTGCCCCTGTGGTCATCACATGTGGTCAAGATGGTCTTTTATCACCACTCAAAGTACATCATCATAAATAAAGAGATTACTAATGCTTTTATCTCACACTATGTGTGACACCAAGATCGGGTACTAGGGTGTCTTAACCAAGGGTAGCTAAGCCTTGGAGAAGATCGCAAATCCCATTGATTAAGGGTCAGAGTGTCACACATGCCTAGACCCGGTCTAGGGATTATAGTGCCTTCTTGGTAATAGACCAGGCGCCTCAGCCATAGGCTGCATAATTTGACACTAGGTCAAATACTTGGTAACAAACCAAGCACCTCCATTCTCCAAGAAAATGGCCCTTAGCCCCGATTTGAGTCCTGGTAACTGACCAGGTGCCTCCATTCAAAATAATGGCTACTCAGAACTAAGTCGAGTCTACCAATACTAGACTGGTCCACATCATGGTCCTGGACCACATGTCTACCATTCAACAGAATGGTCACTCAACACAAGGTTGAGTTTCCCCAAAGTTGGACTGGGTCCATATCGTGGTCCTTGAGAAGATATCATCATTCAACATAATGATCACTCAACTCTAGGTTGAGTCACCCCAGTGCTGGATTGGGTCCACATCCTGGTCCCGGAGCAGATGTCACCATTCAACAGAATGGTCAACTCAAGGTTGAGTCCGCCCCAGTGTTGAACTAGGTCCACACCCTGGTTCTGGACCAAGTGTCTCCATTATCCTAAGAGAAAGGCTCTCAATGTTGCAGAAAAACCAACACTCCCTCTCAGTGAGAGAGACATTCTCTTCCATGCCAAGATTGTCATGAAAGTATACGAATTTTGATGTTGTTAGAGGCTTGGTCAAGATATATGTGATATGTTCATCTGTATGAATGTATTCTATCTTCATAACACCTCTCTGCACTAGGTCTATGATGAAATGAAACCTCATTTCAATCACTGAAAGCTTTATGCAACTCTGATTATCGTCGTGGATGATCATTGAGTCAATATTTCCTTCGAACAGATCAGATATAAGTTTTCTGAGCCAAATTGCTTCCTTGCAGGAATCACTTGCAGTAATATACTTTTCCTCAGTTGTACTCTGAGCTATGGAATCCTGCTTTGTGCTGGACAAAGAGGTCATTGCAAATCTCATATTGAAGTAGTATCCAGAGGTACTTTTCCGGTTTATTGCACTACCAGTCAAATCTGAATCAGCATATCCATATAACATTACTCCACTACTGGAAGTAACCCTGATCCCATAAGTGTTGGACATGAACTGACTCGGAGCATTCTCTGTGTATGGTCTCGTATGCACGAGATACATCGAGGATCCATAAAGTTGTCTATATAGAGTAGAGTCCATACTCTGTGAACTGGTAGTTGAGTCACCCAACTTTGGCAAGTTGGTAGTCATGGGTATGCCCATTGACTTGCAGTCCTGCATCCCAAATCTCTGCAAGATGTCCACTGCATCCTTTCCTTGTGTCAGGAAGATCTTGCCTGGATTTTTCCAGACCTATAAGCCAAGGAAATAATGCATCGACCCGAGATCCTTCATCTCAAATTCAGAGGTAATCTCCCTCTTACACTGTTATGTCAATTGTTCATCACCTATAAGAAACAAGTCATCTACATATAAAACAAGTATCAAGACATGATTATGAGCAACCTCAAAGTACAGGTTAGAATTAGTTGTACTTTTAGAACATCTCAAGTTATGGAGAAATCCATCCATCCTCGCATACCAGACTCTCAAAGCTTGTTTCAGTCCATACAAGGCTTGCTTCATAAAGCCTTCAAGTTGTTCAATAGAGGCCTCTTCTTAAATATTGCCATTAAGGAAGGTTGTCTTTACATCTGTTTGATGTAACTCCCATCCAAATACTGCAGCAAGTGAAATGATGGTAGTATACCTGGAAACAGGAACAAATGTCTCATCATAGTCAATGCCTTCCTTCTGAGTGCAGTCAGGAGCTATGAATCTGGTTTTACACTTCTCCATGCTGCCATCAACAGCATGCTTGATTTTATAAAGCCATATGGATGTCACTATTGACTTTCGTGTTGGTTTGGGAACAACTTCCCACACATCATTCTTCATGATTGAATTGTATTCTTTAATCATGGCATCAACCCATCCATGTTGATTTGCTGCTTCTTCAGAAGGTTCTGCACTGATACGACTGGAGTACTTCTGTGGTATTATGCTTTCTCTGAAGGTCCTGGAAGGAACTTTATGCTTCTCGCCTTCTTGTACCGTTTCTTAGTACCAAGCAAGTATCCTTTTGGAAGGAGGAACTTCAAGCAGTTCTTCTGGTGGACTTTCAATGTCCTCAAGTGCATCTGGAATTTGAACCTCAAATTTCTCTTCCTCCCTCTAAATTTCTGAACTTGGAAACTCAAGAAGAGGTACTTCATCTTCCTCATGGAAGACCACATCTCTATTGACCATCTTCTATAAGCCTGGAAGAGCTGTGTAGTGAAGGTATCCAAACCTTCTATGCCAAAACTCACATAGATCAACTGCATGAGTGGAATCGTTGGAAGCCCTGTAAAGGCCTCCCTCTTGAACCCCAATCTATACTATTGAGCTTAGATATTCATCATTTTCCCATAGAAGGACTTTCTTTTCCATGAAGAGGACTCTATAGCCCTTGTCCTCTAAGCCAACAACAGATAGAAGATTCTTCTTCAAACCAGGAACATATAATACATCATCAATATGAAGAACCATACCCGAGTTAAGTTGAAGTGAAGTTGAGCCAACTCCTTCAATCTTGTAAGTGGAGTCATCTCCAAGTTCCACCTGTGTGGTGAACTTCTTCTTTTTGTAACTGGTGAGAGCTTCACGGTTACCTATCACATTCCTGGAAGCACCACTATCTACCAACCAAGAGGTGGCACTATCTGTGATGGAACCAGAGACAGCAAAAACCAGGTAGTATTCTCTTCTAGGTTCTTCTTCTTTGTCAGCCTTGGTTTTCTTCTATTTATTTGGTTCTTCTTCTTATGTTTCTGCTTCTGCAGCAGAGGCATGAAACCTCCTTTTGGTTCTCTTCTTGTTTTGCCTGCAATACTTAGAAAAATGTCCAAACTTGTGGCAATTATAGCATTCCACTTTTGACATATCAGAAAACTTACCTTGAGGTTTCTTTACCTTATTTTGCTGAGGGAAGGAATTATTGAACTTCTTTGTCTTTGTTGCAAGTGCAAGTTCACCTTCCTTGGTTACCTTACCTGAGGTCCTTCCCTCTTCTTCTATGCAAGCATGCCATAGTGTTTCGAAAGTTGGCTGATTTTCTCATCCACTGACAGATTCCATGAAGGTTTCCCAAAAGCTGGGGAGACCATCAACCACAATTTGCACAAGGTCATCATCAACAACAGAAATACCAATAGCAATAAGCTGATATCTTACCTGTGCAATCTTCGTGAAGAAGGAACCAACTCCTTCATCCTTGTTCAGCTTCAAAGTTCGTAGCATTTTCGTCAAGACTCTCTTCTAACTGGGAGCCTTCTTCTCATATAAGTTGGCCAAGGTGTCAAACCATTCTTTGGCAGTCTTCAAAGCTGTGATGTTGGGAATCACTGTTTCTTTGATGGAATCATAAATGATTCTTCAAGCCTTAGCCTGCTTTTTCTTGTAAGCAAGTCTTCCAGCATTAGATGTTGACTCTTCACTAACATTAAACAAAATGTCATCCATGTTATTTTCTTCCAGAATAGCTGTCAACCTAGCCTTCCAGGAGTTGAAGTTAGTTGAACCTTGTAGCTTCTCTTCTAATCTGAAGATGTTGACAGACATCTCTATCACTTAGTCAAATGTTAAGTCTGCAAAACTTATCTCAAGGTCTAGGAAGACACCAACAATATCCCTTTACTGTGTCTTCACATGCTAAGCTCTAATACCATGTTGAATTTTAGCATTAGCATGATCACTTTTAAAATTTGCAAACTAACATTAAACAAATGACAAGTGCAGTATACAACATCAATCTCATCAACACAAGATTTTTCACTGGGGAAACCTTTAAAGGACAAAAACCTCAAAAGCATTAGTAATTCATCTAGTAAATGAGATGATTGAGTTCTTCATAAATTCCACAAACCCTAAAAGGGTTTGTACCATCAATCCACAATTACAGAAGGTAAAGTTTTACATCAAAAAATCATTTTAGGGCTTCCTGCCCTAATTTATTTTTCACTGCCGAGATCTGTACTTGTCTATCCAGATCTGTACGAAAGCTTTCCAGAATTTCCAACTACTTCCTGGATGCTTTGTTAGGTTTCCCGAACTTTTCTGACTTGCCCAGATTGTTGGCCGAAATTTGCTCAGACTTCTCGAGCCCTAACAAGCTGCCCGAATTCCAGTCCAATCTGCTCGACAGCATTTCTTCTTTGCCCATGATCTAATGTGCTTCCCGGAAGGGCCAGTCTGTTGCCGGAAGGGCTATTGCACAACCTTATTGTTGCCCGAAACTCCTACCCGTCCTGTTGGTTGCTCCCGTGACTTCTACTGGCTATCAGAAGCCCTTTACGGGCTGACTATTAGCAGCCCGAGGGTCTGCTACAGACCTGGATGCCCACACAGGCAGGCTGCTAGCAGCTCGAGGTCTGTTGAAAGCCCGTAAGGGCTGTTGTAGGTGCCCAGAATCCCTTGGCAAGTTTCCCGAGCCTTGCTAGGGATTTTTGTAGGTGGTTGTGGGCAACACAAGGTATCTCAAGCCCTGTTAGGGCCTGCCCAAGCTGTGAAGAGGGATGTCATGAAGAAGGAGAGGCATCCTATGAAGATGCAAGCTTCCCGTGAGGTGGCATTCCCGTGAAGAAGATGTCCAACTCGGAAGGAAAGACCCTGCCTAAGTGGTGGAGATGCTACCCGAAAGAGAAAGGGGGGCTTCCCGTGAACTAGCTCGTAAAGATGAGAGGAGGATGCTGAGAAGAAGTGCTTCTGCTGGCATATTTAGGGTAAAACCCTAAGACATCAAAATACCACAAAAGATGTTGAATCCCTAGGCTAGGGTTTGATCAAAAACAAATGTGTATGCCCTAGCTAGACTCATCCATGCTAGGGCATCACATCAATCTTCCTTCTATTCAATAACCTGTGAGATCTTCAGTAGGAGCAGTTGCACCTGTGAGAGAAAGAGTGTATGTGATAATGAAGTGGATTGATCTTCTTTTGTATCCTTTGAGTCACCTGTAAGTGGGCCAAAAATTGAAAGAACAAAATATTATTATTTTATTCTTTTCTAATTTTTACTTTTTCCTTTAGCCTTCCTGTGGTCCAAAATTCCTTATGTATTTTACCTGTGGTCAAAAGGTCCATATGTATTTTTTAGTTTTACCTATGGTCCAGAAGTCCTTATGTATTTTTTACTTTTACATGTGGCTTCTTCAAGTGCCCCTGTGGTCATCACATGTGGTCAAGATGGTCTTTTATCACCACTCAAAGTACATCATCATAAACAGAGAGAATTACTAATGCTTTTATCTCACACTCTGTGTGACACCAAGATCGGGTACTAGGGTGTCTTAACCAAGGGCAGCTAAGCCTTGGAGAAGATCGCAAATCCCATTGATCAAGGGTCAGAGTGTCACACATGCCTAAACCCGGTCTTGGGCTTATAGTGCCTTCCTGGTAACAGACCAGGTACCTCAGGCATAGGCTGCATAATTTGACACTAGGTCAACTACTTCGTAATAGACCAAGCACCTCCATTCTCCAAGAGAATGGCCCTCGAGCCCGGGCTGAGTCCTGGTAACTGACCAGGTGCCTCCATTCAAAAGAATGGCTACTCAGAACTAAGCTGAGTCAATCAGTACTAGACTGGTCTACATCGTGGTCCTGGACCAAATGTCTACCATTCAACAGAATGGTCACTCAACACAAGGTTGAGTCCCCCTAGTGTTGGACTGGTTCCATATCGTGGTCCTTGACTAGATATCATCATTCAACAAGATGATCACTCAACTCTAGGTTGGGTCCCCCCAGTGCTGGACTGGGTCCACATCCTGGTCCCGGACCAGATGTCACCATTCAACAGAATGGTCAACTCAAGGTTGAGTCCCCCCCAATGCTGAATTGGGTCCACACCTTGGTTCTAGACTAGGTGTCTCCATTCTCCTAAGAGAATGGCTCTCGATGATGCTCAGAAAAATAAACACTCCTTTCAAGGCTCATATGGCTATAAGGTGCTAAAATTTGCAGATATAGTCTTCATAGATAGCAGAGAACCTAAGGCAAAAGATTGGATATAGGACAACCAAGATATTCTCAAGGTACTAAAAGAGAATTTACAGACATCACAAAACCAACAAAAATTTTACGCAGACAGACACAGTGTTGAGCGCAGTTTTGAGGTAGGAAACTTGGTATACTAATGGATACAACCTTATAAACAATCTTCACTCAAGAAAAAAGGGGCAAAGAAACGGAAGCCTCGCTTCTAAGGTCCTTACAAAGTAGTCAGAAAGGTTGGGGAGGTGTCTTATGAACTCGAGCTTCCTGAGGAAAGTAAAATCCATAATGTATTTCATGTATCAAATCTCAAGAAAACAGTGGGAAACACATCGCTCCATCCACCGAGTTACCTTCGTTAGATGATGAAGGACTCCTAGTGCTGATTCCAGAAAAGATTCTACAGGTTCAAGAAAGGAAACTCATAAATAGGTTAATTCGTGAATACTTGGTATAATGGAAAGAGTTACCTACTGAAGATTCCACATGGGAAGGATAACATGTATTGCAACATCTTGGTTTACAGTTGCTTGAGGACAAGCAATTTCATGTGGGGAGGACTGTAATGTCCTCTTTTAACTAAGCATATGGGACACTCGTTAACCTATTTAATTCCCATAGGTTCGAGCGGGTATCAATGAAAAATAGAATTGACTAAGGACTATTAATATCGGGTTTTAGAAAAGAACATTTCTTCAATATTATTAGGTCGTCAATATATTAAAGAAGGCCATCGAAGCAGATATCAAAAAGCATGCAAAGCATGCGGGCCTTATTTCACCGTGCATTCGACACTGGGAAATTAGATTGCATGCATGCAAAAGTTAAGTCATGCAAAACCTAAAAGATATAAAAGAAGACAAGTCAAACCAAAAAGGTATTTATAGTCATTATTCACTTTTGGAGTCTAGTTTTGAGAGTAGTAGCAGCAGTAGTCGCAACAACAAGTTGGGGTTGAGGGCGTGAGGCTTCAACTAGAAAGTGTTTTCGACAACGAAATCTATCTTCCCTAATAACTTTCTGGATAGGTCACTCAGATGTATCCGCATCACTTCAAGGTATTTTTTGTTCAGCAGAGATCAAGCACATCGAGGAGACAAGGCCAAAGGAGTCACGTTTTGTTGTTGGGGGCACATTGGAGACGCTAAGATCAATTCATGTTGATCCATAGAGACTCAGTTTCTTCTGTATGTCACTTCCATTCTCATTGAAAGGATCAACTTACTATATTTGGTGATTATCAAGACCTCTCTTGCACACTTGGAGAAGTTACATGCAAAATCGTGGGGAAATAAGGACACCCTCCTATTCATGAAAATCAATTCGGTAGTGTACCTAAAGGGGTCCAAATCTCCACATGTGTCATCCAATCTTTTTGGGATATCCATACCACATAACCTGGGAAGTTCCAACATTATCCTCTAATTATTGAAGTTGTACCAAAGGAAACCATCATCAAGAAGGACGTTGTTTGCCTTGCATGGGATTCGCAATTGAGCAAGCAACATGCTTTGGAATTACATTGGATCCATGGAATGCATGCCTCTTGTATACTGAACAACTACCACAGCTATGATTATTGGTATGTCATTACAATCTTATTGCAACATATTTCCTATTTAATCTCAGTATTTGTCATATTTGGGGTTTCGAGCACTTAATCTATTATTGCATGTAAAACAATTTATGTGTAATCCATACCTAAAACCACAAACATACAAAATCACCATAACCTGTCAGTATAAAGGAAAAACATCATTTTGGGATATTACAAACACCTCCTTAGTTATGGATAACATTGTGAAGTCACAAAAAGAATTAGCGGAAGTCCACAAAGAGTTAGGGAACAAAATCAATAGATTGATAGCTAACATACATAAATGATTCACAAATAGAGTTAACAAGG
This sequence comes from Pseudotsuga menziesii, assembly GCA_001517045.1. Lineage (NCBI taxonomy): Eukaryota > Viridiplantae > Streptophyta > Pinopsida > Pinales > Pinaceae > Pseudotsuga > Pseudotsuga menziesii. The sequence continues at coordinate 397,542 of LPNX010371346.1, read as the reverse complement.
TAGTTGGAGATTCTAAAGTGCGCTGGCCTAGAAGAGACAAAAATGAGAAATGAGGACAAAATCGAAGTCACGGTGGAATACAACTCAGATGTTGATTATGATGCAACATCACAAAAAGTATCACTGTCATAAACCTCATGCACACAACCGAATAATAGTGATGACAATGTGCAACGAGGGGGGAATATAAAAAAAATGGACAAGTAACAACCAAATCTATTCCTCGTATTAGGAAGACTAACGAGGTTAAGGTTCCAAAAACATAGGCACAAAAAGCAAAAATTTCATCTACAATGAAGACTAAACACTCACATGCTAAGACACTAAAGCTCATGGGAATTGTAAAAAATAAGAAACTAACAATCCTTGTAGATTTTGTCATAACTATGTAGACATCAATGTTGCTAAAAAGTTAAATATTTTTGTGTACCCGATAAGGGACCTCACTGTTAAGGTCGTTGATGGACATCACTTCAATGACAAAGGAACATGTCATAAAATCTCAGTTCAAATACGAGGAATAGAACTACAATCAAGATTTTATGAACCATCGCTCGATGGGATGGATATGGTGTTAGGTGCAGAATGGTTGACATAATTGGGCACTTCTACCACCAACCTTGAAAAACAATTCATGGAGGGTGAACTACAACCACAAGAAAAAAAGGAAGAAGCCTGAAAAATAATAGAACAACAAAAACAACAGGAATTTATGTCCACTTTATGTCTGAGAAGAATCAAAATTTAAGTTAATTCACCAAGTCAAAAGAATTCAATGTTTGGTGCACAACTTACAAAATAATATTGTGAATGTTCAAGTTGAGAATCCAATTTATTATGCTTTGAAGACAAAACATTCCTTGAGGGGTTGACAATGTTACAAGCATAATAATGCATAGTAAGAGTTAATAATATATACATAAGATTAGTATTTAACAAAGATTCAAAAGACACACCTGTTCACTTTCGTGGCTAGTCAATGCCTATAAAGGTATGTTATCACAAGAACATTGTCAATATCAAATATACTTTTATATAGTCTATATTGATTGCATAATTATTTTGTTAATACTAGTGTTTTCCGCTACATCTCATCCTCTTAAGTTAGTTCTTAGTGATATATGTTGGTTCGTGACCACTTCTCTTGATGGGGATAAATATCTCCTCACCTTCATTGATGATTTCTCTTACCTTGAATATATACCATTCAATCCAAAGATGAATCCCTCAAGAAGTTTAAGGAATTCAAATCCTTGGTGGAAAATCACAAATGGCTGTGCATTCTTGGAAAATTATTCTTTGAACTTCTATAGTATACAACCAACCCCATGATCGATCTCACCTTTGAAATATTCCTAGATGTGTGTCGTCCCATGATTACTTTTACTACTATGCCTGTGTCAGAAATGATCTACTGAACATACATAGGAAACACCCGCCCTAAGCATATTTAACACCCCTTAGCATTCAAAGACTTACCGACCAAGACTTTGAGGGAAAACCCTACGACAAGCCTCTCTAGTTGTAGAATTTTCAGCATTAGCATAAACTTTAAAAATTTGCAGATAAACATAAATAGATCAGCAGTGCAGTAAAAACACATTCATCACATCAGCACACATGGACACAATATTTTTCACTAGGGAAACCTTCAAAGGACAAAAACCCCAAAAGCATTAATAACTCATCTCGTAAATGAGATGGCTTAAGAAATTCTTCAAAAAGCTCCTCAAATCCAGATCTGGATTTTGACCACAATAACTGTAAAATTCATCAGTAAAAATCAGACTGTTAATTTTACCCACAATTTCCACAATTACAGAAAATTATCAATTTAGGGCTTTCTCAAAAAAACTGAGATTTTCTCTCTTCTACCCGAAAATATCAGACTGCTGAAAACTGCATGAAAATATCAGACTGTCTGAAAACTGCCCGAAAATATCAGACTTTCGAAAACTGCCTGAAAATATCAGACTGCTGAAAACTGCCCGAAAATATCAGACTGCTGAAAACTGCCTGAAAATATCAAACTGCCCAAAAAATGGAATGTTGAAGATGGTTGTGCAAAAATGCTGAAGATGGACTTTGCTGATAAAACCCTAGCTGAGGGTTTGAACATAAGATAGTCTTCTTCACCTGTGAGAGCAAAAGTGTGTGTGACAAATGAGAAGGCTTGATCTTCTTTTATAGCATTTGTTCACCTATAAGTGGACAAGATTAGGA
>LPNX010371346.1:383787-395144 GCA_001517045.1 Pseudotsuga menziesii | reverse complement strand
ATAAGAAGTCCTTTAATTTTGTTTTCCACCTGTGGTCCTTTTAGGTGGACAAGATTAGGAAAGATAAAAATAATAATATTTTTATTATTTTCCTAATTTTAGTTTCACTTTTACCAAAAAGGTACTTTTATTTTTTTTCCTTTGGCTTTTGACTTTGGCCTTTTACCAAGTTCCCTGTGGTCATTACCTATGGTACTTTTTTATTTCAAAAGTACATCATCATAAACCAAGAGATTTATTAATGCTTTTATCTCACACACTGTGTGACACCTAGATCTGGTACTAGGGTAACTTAACTAAGGGTAGCTAATCCTTGGAGAAGCACACCAAACCCATAGATCAAGGGTCAAAGTGCCACACACATGCCCAAACCCAGTCTAGGGCTTATAGTGTCTTCATTCTCCCAGAGAATGGCTACTCAGAACTAAGCTGAGTCTACCAGTCCCAGACTGATCTACATCGTGGTCCCAGACCAAATGTCTACTCAACACAAGGTTGAGTCTACCCAAGGCAGATCTGGGTTTATATCATGGTCCCAGACCAGATATCTACCATTCAACAGAATGGTCACTCAACACTGGGTTGAGTCTTCACCGTGGTCCCGGACCAGGTGGTCCCATTCTGCGAAGATAAGGGCTCTCGATGCTGCTCAGAAAATCAACACTCCCTCTCAGCGAGAGAGGCATTCTCTGCCATACCAAGCTTGTCACGAAAGTACACGAACTTTGATGTTGTCAGAGGCTTGGTCAAGATATCTGCAATCTGTTCATCTGTACGAATGTACTGCAACTTCAGAGCACCTCTATGCACTAGATCTCTGATGAAATGATACCTCATTTCAATGTGTTTCGATCTGTCATGAAACACTGGATTCTCTGAAAGTTTTATGAAACTCTGATTATCGCAATGGATGGTCGTTGAGTCAAGCTTTCCCTCGAACAAATAAGATAACAACTTTCTGAGCCAAACTGTTTCCTTGCAGGCATCACTTGCAGCAATATACTCTGCCTCAGCTATACTCTAAGCTATGGAACCTTGCTTCCTGCTGGACCAAGAGATCATTATTGATCCCATACTGAAGCAATAACCAGAGGTACTTTTTCGGTCGACTGCACTGCCAGCCCAATCTAAATCTAAATATCCAGATAACAATACTCCACTACTGGAAGTATACCTAAGCCCATAAGTGATAGTCCCTCGCACATATCTGAGTACATGTTTGGCGGCTACCAAGTGTATGTGCTTCGGATCTGACATGAACTGACTCAGTGCATTCACTGTGTAGCAGATGTCTGGTCTCGTATGCACGAGATATATCAGGGAACCAATGAGCTATTTGTATAAAGTAGAGTCCACATTCTATGAACTAGAGGCTGAGTCCCACAACTTTGTCAAGTTGGTAGTCATTGTTACGCTCATGGACTTGCAGTCCTGCATCCCAAATCTCTGCAAGATATCCACTGTATACTTTCCTTGTGTCAAGAAGATCTCACATGGCTTTTTCCAGACTTCTAAGCAAAGGAAGTAATGCATCAATCTAAGATCTTTCATCTCGAATTCAAAGGTAAGCTCCCTCTTACACTAGTCTATCAATTGTTCATCACCTGTAAGAAACAAGTCATCTACATATAGAACAAGTATCAAGACATGATTATGAACAACTTTAAAGTACAAGTTAGAATCAGTTGTACTTTTGGAGAACCTTAAGCTATGGAGAAATCCATCTATCCTGGCATACCAGACTCTCGGAGTCTGTTTCAGGCCATACAAGGCTTTCTTCAATTTACATACATGGGTCTTCTTCCCATGAGTAACCAAGCCTTCAGGTTGTTCAATATAAACCTCTTCCTCAATCTTACCATCGAGAAAGGCTATCTTTACATCCATCTGATGTAACTTCCATCTGAATACTGCAGCAAGTGAGATGATGGTTCTGATGGTAGTGTACCTGGAAACAGGTGCAAATGTCTCGTCATAGTCAATGCCTTCTTTTTGAGTGAAGCCACGAGCTACGAATCTGGATTTATACTTCTCCACACTGCCATCTGCAGCATGCTTGATCTTGTAAAGCCATCTGGAAGTCACTACTGACTTTCCTGTAGGCCTATGAACAACTTTCCAAACATCATTCTTCATGATTGACTTATACTCTTCAATCATGGCATCAACCCATACTTGTTTACTTGCTGCTTCTTCGTACGATGAAGGTTCTAAACTGATAAGTTGACTCATAAGACCGGAGTACTTCTATGGTCTTATGCTTTCTCTGAAAGTCCCTGGAGGAGCTTTATGCTTCTCAGCTTCTTGTACCGTTTCTCAGTACCAAGCAGGTCTCCTTTTGGAAGGAGGAACTTCAAGTAGTTCTTCTAGTGGACTTTCAATGTTCTCAGGAACATTTGGAGTTTGATCATCAAACTCTTCCTCCCTCTGAATTTCTGAATCTGGAAACTCAAGTGGAGCAACTGCATCTTCCGATGAAAGCTCTAGTGTTTTACGAAACAACGCTCCCTCATGGAAGATCACATCTCTGTTGACCTCAATGTACCTCTGTCCAAGTATATATACTCAATAAGCCTTCGAGCAATCACTGTACCCGACAAGTAATCATTTCTTACCGGAAGGCTCTAGCTTAGCCCTCTTTTCTTTTGGCACATGAACATACACAGGAGTGTCAAATATCCTCATGTGATCAACTGCAGGTTTCTTCTTGGTAAAGACTTCTTCTGGAGTCTTCTCACCCAAGATAGCATGAGGGCTTCTGTTATGGATGTACACTGCACTTCCGGTAGCTTTAGCCCATAAAGACAAAGGAAGATCTAGATCAGTGATCATGGCTTTAGTAGCCTCACAGATCGTTCTATTCTTCCTTTCTGCAATCCCATTCTGCTGGGGGTTGTAAGGCACTATCATCTCTTTCTTGATTCCTGCTTCTCGAAAAAAATCATCAAACTCATTAGATTCATATTCACCTCCGTTATTTGATCTCAAGATACGAATGTGCCTACCAATCTGATTTTCAATCAGTGTCTTGAACTCTTTGAACTTGTCAAAGGTTTCACTCTTGGCCTTGAGGAAGTAAATCCAAGACTTTCAAGAGTTGTCATCAATAAACAAGACATAATATAAACACCCACTCAAGGAGGGTGAAGACATGGGCCCACAAATGTTAGAATGAATCAAATCCAAAATGCCTTTAGATCTACTCTTGCTTCTGGGAAAGGATTTCTTAGTGTTCTTACCTATAGCACATCCTTTGCAAATTCCTTAATGCTTTGGAGAAACTTCTGGCATACATGTGACCATCTTCTGCAATACTGGGAGAGTTGTGTAGTGAAGGTTTCCAAACCTTTTATGCCAAAGTTCACAAGGATCAACTGTGTGATGTACCAAAGCATGAGTGGAAACTTTGGAGGCCTTGTAGAGGTCTCCCTCTCGAACCCCAATCTGAACTGTTGATTCTAGATATGTGTCTTTTGCCCATAAAAAGACCTTTTTGTCCATAAAGAGGACTCCGTGGCCATTGTCTTCTAAACCAACGACAGATAAAATATTCTTCTTTAACCCAAGAACATAAAGAATATCATCAATATGAAAAACCGTACCTGATTCAAGTTGGAGTGAAATTGTGCCAACTCCTTCAATCTTGTAAGTGGAGTTATCTCCAAGTTCTACCTGAGTGGTGAACTTCTTCTTTCTGTAACTAGTAAGGGTACCACGGTTAGCTGTCATGTGCCTGGAGGCACCACTATCCACCAACCAAGAAGTGGAGCAAGCTGAGAAAGAACCAGTTAGAGCAGAAATCAAATAGTACTCTCTTCTAGGCTCATCAGTTTTATTAGCCTTGGTTTTCTTCTTCTTCTTTGGTTCTTCATCTTCTTCTTCCTCTACTTCTGCAGTAGATGCTTGAAACCTTCTCTTAGGTTTCTTCTTGTTCTACCTGCAGCCTCTAGCATAATGTCCAAACTTGTGACAAGTATAACATTCAATCTTGGACATGTCAGAAAACTTACCCTGAGGTTTCTTACCCTTCTTCTGTTGAGGGAAAGGCTTCTTGAACTTCTTGGTCTTTGTTGCAAGTGCAAGGTTATCCTACTTGATTACCTTGTCAGTGTTCCTTGCTTCTTCTTGTATGCAATCATGCCAAAGCCTTTCAAAGGTTGGTTGATTTTCTCGTCCACAGACGGATGCCCTAAAGGTTTCCCAAAAGCTTGGGAGACCATCAACCACTGTTTGTACAAGATCATCATCATCAACAGTTAAAACCAATAGCAAGGAGTTGATCTCTTACCTGTTTGATCTTGGTGAAGAAGGAACCAACACTTTCATCTTTGTTCAACTTCAAAGTTCGTAGCCTCTTCTTCAAGACTCTCTTTTGACCGAGAGCCTTCTTTTCATAGAGGTTTACCAATGTATCATAGCATTCTTTAGCAGTCTTCAAGGATGTGATGTTAGGCATCAATTCTTCTTTGATAGAATCATAAATAACTCTTCTAGCCTTACCTTGCTTCCTCTTGTACGCAAGCCTACCAGCGTTTGTAGTTGGCTCTTCTATGACATTAAGAACAATGTCATCCAAGTCATTCTCATCAAGAATGGCTATCAACCTGGCCTTCCAGGAATTGAAGTTTGTTGAACCAAAGAGCTTCTCTTCCGGTTTGAAACCAACGATAGCCTTCTCTGTCACTTATCCAAATGTTAAATCTGCAAATCTTATTCCAAGATTTAGTGAGAAACAACAGCAGTATCCCTTTACTGTGTTTTCACATGCTAAGCTCTGATACCGTGTTGAATTTTCAACATTAGCATAAACTTTAAAAATTTGCAGATAAACATAAATAGATCAGCAGTGTAGTAAAAACGCATTCATCACATCAACACACATGGACACAATATTTTTCACTAGGGAAACCTTCAAAGGACAAAAACCCCAAAAGCATTAATAGCTCATCTCGTAAATGAAATGGCTCAAGAAATTCTTCAAAAAGTTCCTCAAATCCAGATCTGGATTTTGACCACAGTAACTGTAAAATTCATCAGTAAAAATCAGACTGATAATTTTACCCACAATTTCCATAATTACAAAAAATTATCAATTTAGGGCTTTCTCAGAAAAACTGAGATTTTCTCTCTCTTGCCCGAAAATATCAGACAGCTGAAAAATTTCCTGAAAATATCATACTGTCTGAAAACTGCCCAAAAATATCAGACTGCTGAAAACTGCCCAAAAATATCAGACTGTCTGAAAACTGCCCAAAAATATCAGACTGCTGAAAAACTGCCTGAAAATATCAGACTGCTGAAAACTGCCAGAAAATATCAGACTGCTGAAAACTGCCCGAAAATATCAAACTGTTTGAAAACTGCCCAAAAATATCAGACTGCTGAAAACTGCCCAAAAATATCAGACTGCTGAAAACTGCCCAAAAAATGGAATGTTGAAGATGGTTGCCCAAAAAATGGAATGTTGAAGATGGTTGTGCAAAAATGCTGAAGATGGACTTTGCTAATAAAACCCTAGCTGAGGGTTTGAACATAAGATAGTCTTCTTCACCTATGAGAGCAAAAGTGTGTGTAACAAATGAGAAGGCTTGATCTTCTTTTATAGCCTTTGTTCACCTGTAAGTGGACAAGATTAAGAAAAATAAAAATAATAATATTTTTATTATTTTCCTAATTTCACTTTCACTTTTACCAAAAAGGTACTTTCATTTTTTCTTTTGACTTTTATAAAAAGTCCTTCTTTAAGTTTGTTTTCCACCTGTGGTCCTTTTAGGTGGACAAGATTAGGAAATATAAAAATAATAATATTTTTATTATTTTCCTAATTTCACTTTCACTTTTACCAAAAAGGTACTTTTATTTTTTTTTCCTTTGACTTTTGACTTTGGCATTTTACCAAGTGTCATGTGGTCATTACCTATGGTACTTTTTTATTTCAAAAGTACATCATCATAAACCAAGAGAGTTATTAATGCTTTTATCTCACACACTGTGTGACACCTAGATCTGGTATTAAGGTAACTTAACCAAGGGTAGCTAATCCTTGGAGAATCACACCAAGCCAATAGATCAAGGGTCAAAGTGCCACACACATGCCCATACCCAATCTAGGGCTTATAGTGTCTTCATTCTCCCAAAGAATGGTTGGCTACTCAGAACTAAGTTGAGTCTACCAGTCCCAAACTAGTCTACATCGTGGTCCCGGACCAAATGTCTACTCAACACAAGGTTGAGTCTACCCAGGGCAGATCTGGGTTTATATCATGGTCTCAGACCAGATATCTACCATTCAACAAAATGGTCACTCAAAACTGGGTTGAGTCTTCACTGTGGTCACGGACCAAGTAGTCCCATTCTCTGAAGAGAAGGGCTCTCGATGCTGCTCAGAAAATCAACAGTAGTAGCCACCACTCCATGGTAGGATCAAATTTTTAGAGACCAATCGTATAAATGAACACTTTGGTTATGGATTTCATTCATTTCTTACATATCGTGGCAATATTTGGCATAAGCCAATCCCTTAGCAAGATGAAGTGGCACATCGATTATCTAGAACCATTATGGAAATGGTTCGTTGTATGTTGCATTTTCATCAAATGGAGCTTAAGTTCAAGGTAGAAATAGTCTTTTGTGCAAATCATATCATCAATCAAACACATACTCTAGATGTTCAACATATGATTCCTTTTGAGAAATGTATGGTTACAAAACTTTTGTTGTGCTAGTGGTGTTGGGATTTTGGGTTATTTCAAAAGTGTTTGCACCATGTTTGAGGTAATTCATGATATTTGGGTTACATGGTGTATGCTTACTCTTTGTGTATTTAACACCCCTTAGCATTCAAAGACTTAACGACCAAGACTTTGAAGGAAAACGCTGCGACAAGCCTCTCTAGTAGCCACCACTCCGTAGTAGGATCAAATTTTTCGAGACCAATCGTATAGATGAACACTTTGGTTATGGATTTCATTCATTTCTTACATATCGTGGCAATATTTGGCATAAGCCAATCCCTTAGCAAGATGAAGTGGCACATCGATTATCTAGAACCATTATGGAAATGGTTCGTTGTATGTTGCATTTTCATCAAATGGAGCTTAAGTTCAAGGTAGAAATAGTCTTTTGTGCAAATCATATCATCAATCAAACACATACTCTAGATGTTCAACATATGATTCCTTTTGAGAAATGTATGGTTACAAAACTTTTGTTGTGCTAGTGGTGTTGGGATTTTGGGTTATTTCAAAAGTGTTTGCACCATGTTTGAGGTAATTCATGATATTTGGGTTACATGGTGTATGCTTACTCTTTGTGTATTTAACACCCCTTAGCATTCAAAGACTTAACGACCAAGACTTTGAAGGAAAACGCTGCGACAAGCCTCTCTAGTAGCCACCACTCCGTAGTAGGATCAAATTTTTCGAGACCAATCGTATAGATGAACACTTTGGTTATGGATTTCATTCATTTCTTACATATCGTGGCAATATTTGGCATAAGCCAATCCCTTAGCAAGATGAAGTGGCACATCGATTATCTAGAACCATTATGGAAATGGTTCGTTGTATGTTGCATTTTCATCGAATGGAGCTTAAGTTCAAGGTAGAAATAGTCTTTTGTGCAAATCATATCATCAATCAAACACATACTCTAGATGTTCAACATATGATTCCTTTTGAGAACTGTATGGTTACAAAACTTTTGTTGTGCTAGTGGTGTTGGGATTTTGGGTTATTTCAAAAGTGTTTGCACCATGTTTGGGGTAATTCATGATATTTGGGTTACATGGTGTATGCTTACTCTTTGTATGGTTTGAGATGGATTATATCATTAGAAATTATCTGTGATGGATCTGCAAACTTGTGATAGTTAGCACAGTGGAGGATGTGATGCCTTGATCATGAGGATGTTGCTGAGATTGATTTTAGAGTTGCAGTTAATGGGAGTATTATAGAGGACAAAGCCAGTAATTTTGGATTCTCTTTAACAGAGGGAGGTTCCCTTGATATAAGAGATGTGTGATGGATAGTTGCTTAAAGGATTAATTAGATTATTTATACGAATGTATACTCTAGTTTAAAGTTTTATATATGATATATGAATAGTTTAGAGTTTTATTTGGACAAGAGCATTGCACAGATTATGGACAACGCATAGTCAAACAAGAGAGACAAGAAAAGACAAGGTATTTCACACATAATTTGGTGATCAATGGCCACCCCACAGCATAGTATTTAATGTTGTTACTGTAAGATCCTAAACCGTTGAATTGACCCCACGATTAGATCCAATGGTTTGGGATCCTGCATCACGATTAGATCCAAGGGTTTGGGATCCCGCATCAACAATGTTAAATGCTCTGTTGTCAAGGGGTGGGGGGAGTGTTTATTGATTGCCCATATTTACCATTACATAAGGCCTCGAGCATCAGCAAACAATACAAGATTCCACGCATAGTCAAATGAAGGAATATTCTAATTCCAAAAGAAGTATCAACGCGTTTATTGCATGAGGGGCATCGTACCTTCCCAACCCACAGTCCTGGAATGTAGGATTTGTATAACTATGAATTTCCCAGCTTGGCGTAGTCTTGAAAGTATCTTGTATAATTTTTTACAAGCATAAATGGGCTCCTTTGATTAACAATTGAAGACATTTATTATGGAAAGGTGTCATGTCAAGTGCTATACAGAGAGAATCAATCCTCCATGAAAGATAGCTCTGTATAGAGTTTTTTTTAATATAGACTTGCAGTTTCAGTTCCAATTCTTTTGGTGAAATAAACCATCTCTGGGAGGGGGGCCACTCTAGGAGGTGAGGCAGGCCAATTTGTGATTTTGTTCATAGAATCTATACCTTTGTTTTGTATTTTCTTTTATTTTTGTGAATTTGATATAATCTATGAGATTACATACCAACTGGTTAATCATACTACCGAGCTGAATGGTTGTATGGCTATGCATTGAGAGTCTAAGATGTGCCAACGGTGTGGACAACAATATAGTATAATCCTTTAGATGCTCAATCTCATTTTGATTTAACTTCATAGTATACTTGATTTCATGTAGTGTAACCAGATTGTAGTTCGCTAAAAAAACAAACCCTTTGTTGAATTCGACCTCCTGTAGCTTTCACTCTGTACAGCATAAACATCGGCTAGATTAGCTTCCACTGTGTATAACATAAACTAGAGACCAATTTCTTATAACATAAAAACTGTGTAATTATTTGTGGTCGATATTACAGACACTAACCATGATCTACGCAGTGTTGTTTGCATAGATCGTTTGTCACAATTCCTCTCTCTCTTTATATATATATATATCCACCAGTCTTCTAAAATCACCTCAAGTCTAGTAATCTGACAGCTAGTTGTATTATATAGGCATCCGACTTCATAGATTTCCAACGCTTAAGAAACAACGTATGTGTATAATTCCTGGATGTTGCGTATTCCAGAGCAAGACTCTTTCTTTCTAATGAATTCCAGGGCAAAGATTCTCGGTGTCAAAAAGATTGGTAGTTGGTACGGTGCTCCAATGAAGCCGTATACCTTGATAACAGTGTGCCCTCTATACAAAAACCAATCACTTATTAGTGCAGACTATAGCATATTCTTCATATCTTCCATCACTCTTGGTAGTTCATCATCAAAAATAATTATGTCGGTCTCCGACATGATTGCATTGATGAACTCAAACATATTAATATGCCTTGGAAGGTCAGAAGAGAAAATTGTACCCAAAAACATCAAGTTTGATACATTCGAGCATAAAAACATATTTAAAAGATATGCTTGATATCTGAAATGCTTTAATGTGTGGAAATTCACCAGCTGAGCATGAATTGCTTTAGCCAGGAACTCATCAAAATTAAAACAACTGACTGAACCTAATTCTGACTCTAGTAAATTGATTTTTAAAAGGAAACCCAAGATGACTTCCACAACTGACTTGTCATTATCACGAATGACAAAATTTGACTTAATAGGGACATAACTAATTGAGCATCATCTTGAAAAATATCAATATCAAAAGGAAAAGAAAGATTTCCAACTGACTAGCCATCTTTCAAGACTCGAGATAAAAACTTCTCTTTTTTTATGGGTGACAGTCTCTGTAGACTTTGACCAAGGCTTCTTCACTAAAAGTTTCAGGGTTCTTGGGAAAATGCTCAGTAAAACTTAGGAATTCAGGGTTCTTGGGAAAAGGCTCAGGAAAACTTAGGAATTCTCGGATAACCTGTGAATTAAATCGACAAAGGATTTTGGTCGCATTAGCGTTCATAATTACTCTTTCGGACCGTGAGTAATTGGTCGGACACCAATCAACAAACTCAGGAAAATGAAGGGTATGCTCAACACTAAAATGGTAAAGGAAAGAGTCGAACACATTCAACACATCTACTCCCTACGTTTTAAGCACATTTAACCATTCTTTGGACTGACTGATAGGACCAAATGACATAATAAGGTCAAAATGATCTCCTTCTCTCTTTTTTTTCAGAAGAAAAAAGCCAGCCTTTGGTATTCGATTGAATCAAAAGACATCGTAAACATACATCATAAAGTACATGGACAAAATGTCCAAACACATCCAAAACAGTCAAGATAAATAGACATAATACCAAATCAGCCAGAACTAGTAAGTAGACAAACAAAGTCTGTTCATAAGCAGACTTTCTCATCATCCCCAAGTGTACTCGGGTCAGCACTACCCAGTTCTGGTGTCCTGTCAAACATATATGTCGCGGCAGTTATAATCTAGCTGAAAGTCTCCAATATACAGACAGTAATAACATCCAGACAATACAAAGCCATACAACAGAAGAAGATATACAGCCATCAAAATAGAGAGAAATGTCCCTCTCTAATGGACAAACCATCCATAGTTTCCGTGAAATGACCAATGCCCAAATCCAAAAGAAGAGCCTGCTTGGATAGACCATCAGCTAGAGTATTGTGTTCCCGATAAATATGATTGAAGGACACCAGTTGTACCATTTGTAGCATATAGTTAATATCATCGCACCAGTGTTTCAGAGTGGGTATATCCAGGGTATGAGTTCCATTAACCCAGGAAATAATCACTAATGAGTCCCCATATATCATCTTAACGGGCAAACCCATCAATAGACAGACTCTGATGACAGACCAAAGTGCCATGAGCTCGGCCCGCGTATTAGTGCATTCCCCACAACCCACAGAAAAGCCAAAATGGTGGGTTTCACTGAGATAGATCATAAACCCTGCTCCTCCATAATATGTTTTAGCAGCACCATCAAAAAAAGCAACAGGATAGGTGTGAGTCGGCTTAGGGCCAATCAGCCTGGTCTTCATAGTCTTCTGAGGGACCGGA
>LPNX010371346.1:326221-383739 GCA_001517045.1 Pseudotsuga menziesii | reverse complement strand
CATAAGTCCAGTTCCTGCGCGGTGAACCATACACCAGTAGAATAATTGATAGCCTGGTCCAAGGTAGTTATCCCATAGTCTTGCAGATATAGTCTCAGCTCATCACATAGAATGTATGTACAGTCCATACCGACCATTGGATCCACTCCCACCCTAATCAGCCTTCCATTACCAACCTGCCACGATAGACCGTTTCCAATCCAATGAATAGTCGATAGAAACCCATTCCATATAATGGATGCATTATGTATACTAAAACATTTCTTTCGAAGCCAATCATGTACAGCCAAATGTTTCATGTATTTTTCCTTCAGCAGTAGATTCCAAATGCCCGGCTGATGCAAAGCAAACCAAAAGTTTTTCATTCGGAGAGAGATACTGAAGAGGGGCAGATTCTTAATACCCCATCCCCCAGGGCAGTGGGCCAAGCCAGCGAGTGCCAATCAGCCAGGTGATACCTCTTCTGCTTATCGGAAGATCCCCACAGGAAAGAGTATATAAGCTTTCTAAGCTTATCCAGTATGGCCGATGGGATGGGAAACAGAGCAAACCAATAAACGGGCAAACTAGTGAGTACAGCCCGTACCAACACCAGCCTTCCCCCCAGAGACAATAATCTGTTGGTCCAATGTGAAATACGATGCTCAAATTTCGAAATAAGCCACATCCAATCCTTAATAAGGTATCCAGAAGGCTTCAGTAGAAGCCCAGATATGTAAAACCATCATTTAGATGAGAGAATCGATAGGGCATAATCCCAGCAATTCTGTGCAGCAAATCCTCTTCAACATTCTCATGTAGAATGACAGACTTATGAACTCTAAGTTCCTCTTTAGCATCTAATTCTTTAGAGAGCAAACCTTTGAACTTGTTCCATAGCAGCATAAAATTCAAGTTCATAAGGTTTCGAGCTACCTGAACGCTGAAAATGGCCGGAGTTTGGTTGACGAAGAAGCTTGGCGCGTTGTTGACGTAGACATCTACTTCCGGAACAATAAAATAACTTTTTAAATTTTTCCATGCATGTTCCTTTATTAAATAGTAAGTGATTATAGAACTCGACAAAGGTGGTTTCGTCCCAACCACTTTTGATAGTATGGATTTGCTACCGCTTCGGAGTTTTAAATTTTGTGCAACTCGACAAAGGTGGTTTCGTCCCAACCACTTTTGATAGTATGGATTTGCTACCGCTTCGGAGTTTTAAATTTTGTGCACTTTCCTTTCCAACCACGAAACACATATGCGTCGTTGATTAAACCCTATCATGATTAAACCACTTTGTCGCTTTGACTTTTCCTTTTACATCCGCCCTTGCTTCTAGCGCCTTTCGTCTCTCCCTTGGGTCACAGCTCCAAGTCATTTGCTCTCTAAAGCTACTTCCTCTGGTCACAGCTCCAAGTCATTTCCTCTCTAAAGCTACTTCCGCTTTCCTCTTCCTCCTTATCTCGTTTTTCTTCCTAAGCGCTCCTCCTTTAGCTTTTTGTCAAAGCACTTGGTTACATAATGGATTCCCAAGGACAAACCATGGATTTATAAAACTTAACCTTTATCCTTCCCAATTTAACCTTTATCCTTCCAAATTTCAAATTGCACCAAAATACTATAAAACTCTCCAAAAATTTTGCATGTTAAGAGTGGCATCTTCATTAGTGATCCCTTTTTCTCCACTAAATTTAAAAAATGACACTAAATGAAGCAAAGTTGAATCATGATTCTCATAAAACCTTGGAATGTCCTTTGAGTTCATCATGGGCCATTCATAGGGAGGAGCCCATATGTTTGAGAAATCCAAGGAACCATAAACTTCCTCTAACCATGGAGGCAATTATATTTTCTATTATTACAATTTGAATTTTTCCATTTAAACCATTAAAAAATGGCTTAAAAAACGGAAAACATTTTATTCTCTCAAAATCCAACGAAACTCTAGGGGGACCTAATACATGTTCATACGACTCAATCGGAATGTTTAGCATGACAAAAAACACTGACACGAAGGCTCTAATAACCTCCCAAGGCCGAAACATCAAGACAGCTACCCCAACTTTGGAGGAGCGAGTGAAAAACTCAGAAATTATTGGTCGTTTGTTCAACAGCCAATAATAACCAAGGGAAAAAACACTCTGGGCTAGTCGGATTGATGCCCAAGTCCGGAAAGCTAAGCCTTATATAAAAATTTAAATGCTAGGACATTTTTTACATTTTCCCCAAGGGCGTATGAACATGTATTTTACAAAAAATAAAAAGTTCAGCCAAATACTGGCTAACTCTGGAACACACTGAACTTCTAAACTCTAGAGATGAGCATTCATCATGCTCGATAACTAGCGGCTCAATAGGAAGCTCAACTATTGTACAAAATAGTTGGTAACACTCTCAACAACCCTCTCTTTCTTGCAATGCATGGCCTTTTGGTGCTTGCTTGGAGAATTACCTTCTTCTTCTTGCTTGGAGGTGACCAAATGAGGACTTAAAATATGGATGGAAGTCCATGTGGGTAAGAGGAAGGTGTACTAAGGCGGGTTCAAGACCCTTACAAGAGCAAGCACCTTTCTATAATAAGTGTGACCAAGGGCTTCATAAGCCATGTGTCCCAATGGTGCTACCCAATAGTGCCTTGAGACCAAGCCATATGCACAAAATCCTAACAAGACAAGGGTCCACGCATCTAATCAAGGGACAGTCAACAATGCCACAATACCAAGACAATGTGAGAAAAACACCAAGAGGATGTGCCATGATCGGCCCACTATGGGGCCAAAAAACCTAATTTTTCAAAATTAGGTTGACATAATATAAATAAAAAACAAGTTGCATGCTTAATTCAATTTAGAAGCTTGTTAGAGTAAAAATTTAATGCATTTTCCTACAGCTTGGTTTCCAACAATACAAGTGAATTCGATTATCCCTTGATGAAATTTTTGATAAATTTAAGGATGCATAAATTCCTTTGACCTTACATGTTCAATTTTAGAATTGTATCAAATAATATTTTTCATCAAATTACTTATGAAAAGTCACGAGCTTTCTTTTCGATAAAACTTGAAATCTATGAATTGTGAAAATCATGTCCTTTTATATGCTAGTTCAGGGTCTGAAGATCTACCCATTCATTTCCATTCAAATCCTTGGGCATGAGACTCAAAGTGCTTATGAATAATGAAATTGCTCCAAAGGAATAAAATAGCAAGGCCCCCACCTAAGAAACAATAGATGATATGAAAAATATCTTTCCCTGCCTATCAAAATTTTTAAAATGCTACAAAACATGCAGTAAATGAGTCGCATGGTGTTGTTCAGGAAAACACGCCCTTATAACCAAGGGTCTCTAGGGTTACCAACTTACTAGACTAAACTTGCAGACAATCAGCCATGTAGAAATTGAAATAGGAATAGGAATAAAACTGAGCAAACCTGGTTTATGACGGTTGATCCTAGCTTTTCTTCTCCTCTTCCAGTTGCCTCCACAACTTCCAGGGTGTCTCTAATCACTTGCAAAGAATAATTTCTTCCTACAAATATATTATATATATACCAATGTTTAATGAAACAACATATTCATAATAAAAACTATAAGATAATTCATAAATCAAAATATATAAGAGTGCACAATATTGGAAGAATAACTTTCTTTATTGATAAACAAGGATGGTGAGATTACAACCTGACGTCTGAAACAAGTGCTCCTCTGCAAACCAAGAACACTAAGTTCTGCTACTCCAAGATGTCTGAAGGCATACCACCAGCATAAATTTTCTCTTCTAAGAATGATTCATTGGCTCCAACCCATACCCTCTATTTATACATGAGGAAAGAGAGAGGTTTCGAAGGTTGAGATGGTTGAGGAAGTTGAGATAGTTATGATTAAGGGCTCAACTGTCCTCGACTAATCGTGTTTTATATTTTTTAACTTTGAATTAAGGTACACGCGACTATTGATATAGGAAAGTCATGTATGATACGCACCTTGCTTTAAGGAAACCCACATGTGCAATGTATACGCGAGTTGCAATATACATACTCGCATGTGACACGCTGGTTGTTGTGCAAATAGTCGCGTGTGCAACCCTAATCTCCAAATAAAAGTATACCCAACTGGTCAGGTGATGATGTATCAACAGTCATGCCCATCTTTAGTGTTTTGGTACTTCAATCCATTTTGTCCTTTTGTGTCCCGACATATTGGATGTCAGTACTCGGACAGAGAAGTGTCATTTTACATGATAAAATATGCCCCCTAATGTGTGAGGTCAGAGGGAAGCGATGGCCGAAATACATTACAGTATTTAATCTTGGAGAACTCAAGTGACCAAGGCAGCATAGGAGGTACCTGAAACATATACATATCAACGTCATATACAAAATCATATATGAGGATGCCATGCTCAATAATAATGGAACACTAGCTCCTTTACAATATTTGATTACAATATATGATACGAGTAACAAGACCACATATATTACAAAGGTGGATCGAGGCCACAATATACAATGACGAGTCTTCAAAATATGGAAGCTGTGTAGCTGATCATAACACAATCTTGTGCAACTTAGGTTATAAAAGTGAACCTAAGGTCTTCATCGAAATCCAAAGGAACCAGTACAATCCCTACCATGTGAATAGATGTGTTGAAGTCGAACATGGAAGGAAATCAACAGGATGTCAAACAATGCGTGAAACTAACAACTGAAGAAAAGGAGTTCACCAATAATGGTAGTTGAATCCTAAGGTACCATCGTCAAAACTATGGGTCTTCATCTTCAGGAAGTATTGATGAGAAACCATGTTGTGATGAGGAAGGCAATGAATCCTCCAACAGATCACAAGAGTGACTAAGAACTAGATACAGGAAAGTAGACACAAGTAATAGTCAAATAGGATAATGATGGAAATTAGGATAATAAGAAGATAGAGAGACAAATCCTTGAATAGTGAGCACGACACAGAAATGACCCAAGGCATCTTTTGACTTGCATATAGAATAACTAGACTTAGCTGATATGTAGGAG
Source organism: Pseudotsuga menziesii (assembly GCA_001517045.1). Classification (NCBI taxonomy): domain Eukaryota; kingdom Viridiplantae; phylum Streptophyta; class Pinopsida; order Pinales; family Pinaceae; genus Pseudotsuga; species Pseudotsuga menziesii. The sequence continues at coordinate 378,729 of LPNX010371346.1, read as the reverse complement.
ACATGATCAAATTCCCCATGTATAAAGGACAAGTGGAGGAGTAAAAACTCGAAGTAATAGCTGAGCTGAAAGTGTAAATTGAGACATGAGTATCGAAAATTTCAGAGAGTGCTATGTTCAAGGAGGACATACTACCACTATTTATAACCCTAAGAGAGTAATAATTTCTTATCTTTCCTGTTAAATTTTAACGAGTCCAAGAAATTCAACTCAGGTCTCTCTTCATTTTTGACAAGATTGAAGAGAGAAGAGAATAATGCTTGATAAGGTTACTGATTCATGGAATTTATGAGCCCGAACTAGTACATGCTCATTGGTGTTTTCATATTTTGAGAGTCTGAAAACTCCGAAGAAGACTCCAGGGGGGTGCTTTTTCATGCAATTTAGTTTCTTGAGGCCGAAAAAGTATAAAACAATCCACAGAAGAACTCTCTTAGCTCCCGAAGGACTAAAGTATACATTTTTCGTATTTAGTCGGTAAGTTCCGAAAAAGGGGTAAACTATCACCAGATTGACGCACCTTCAAGAGCGGCAAATGGCCTGAGTTAAACGAGTGTGAAGGAAGGAAATATCACTCGAAAATATCCATTTGATTACGAGAAATGGGGCTTACAATAACAAACTCGATGCTTTGTTCTTTAGGTTTTAGCGAGCATAAAAAAGACATAAAGTACGCTCATAATTTTTTTCATGTTTAGGTCCAGAGCACGAAAAAGAGAAAACTAAGCTCATACCAGGTGTTCCTTTTCTGTAAGTTTAGTCCCTCGGGTCCAGAAAAGTGATAAATCTATTCCTGAGAATACTCTTCTCAATTCTGAAGAAAAGAGAGTGCTCATTTTCGTAACTATTCCACATGGTCCGAAAAAGCGATAAACTACCACCAATGTGGATGCCCATTCACGTATTCTTAACAAGTCTGAATGAACAAGTTTACTCGGAAATCAAGTCTATTTTGAAGAGTCAGACCTGGGCCTAAAGAAACTCCATATGGGCGGGGAGCCTTATAAATAGGGATAGCTCGCAAAAAGAACATATGGAGGACCAAATCCTATCCTATATGAGTGGATAACAACTTTTTAAAGATCTCGAACCTGTTGCACTTAGGAAAAAGTCATGGTATTAGTTCATTTATAAAAATAATTTTTAAACTATAGACTATAGGTCCAAAAATTTGAAATCTTTCTATATATGGTTCAAAAACAAAATAAAACATACCATTTGACAATTTACCCCATTTGGAAAGTTTTTAGCTCTGGCTTCAGTTGTTCACCGAGGATAAACCAGCGAACCAAATCGACTTCCATTAGTTGTGGGTTAATCTACTCTCCCTTCTCCTTCTTTTTATCCATTCCAATTTTCATTTTTTTGTGAAAAAATTTGTGATTTTGTGTCGGCCCTAAAAGGGTCACGTAGTAAACGTGGGTATGTTACTATGACAGTCGTGTACGCATGTTTCATACACGACTTGCTCGAAAGAAACCCAAGTGTAACACGTGATGTGCTTAAAACACAGTCACGTGTACCACGCGACCTAGCAAAGCTTGCAGCATGGCCAAAATTGAAATAAATCAAAGGGTTCTAAATATCAATAATGGTCAATGGGAAGGTACAAGATGGTGCTAGAATGGAGGGAAAGAGAGAACGAAGACATGGATCGAGAAGCTCTACAATATGCCCCAACATTGCATGCTTTGCGGAAATGTGGTTTACTAAAGTTCTTTTGTACTTCTGGCATGAGGGTCAATGTCTGTTTAATGGAACATCTAATCAGTTACTGGGATCATGACCTTGGTTTCTTTGATATTCAAGGGGATATCTTAGAGGTAATAGTAGAAGACATGTACTTTATTACAGGACTGTCCCGCAGAGGTATGCCCATAAACCATGAGGGTACAGTTAGGGGTGGTGACCCTATGACTGTCCAGGACTATGTTGACACTTACTTCCCACCAGGCACACAGAAGAAGGGATCATGCATTCTTATTGTTCACATAAACAACTTTCCATTACAGATAGTGGTAAGCACTGGTGTGAGAATTGCTGGATCTTCTTCATTACATCTAGCTACTCTGAGACATATGAGGATTGCAGTGGAGTGTTTCCAGGGGGTAGTATTTGACTGGTGCTCGGGTATGATCCCGATTATGAGGAAGCAGCTCTCTGAAGAGAGGATACAGAAATAACTTTGGATACTCAAGTATATTAGTGGTGTTCTTCTTTGATAGAGTTCCTGCTATCAGCTCCGTAGTGGCACTACCACCAACTTCTCTTCGCCAGCCTAGAATGACCAGATGGGGGGAGGTATTCCTCCGTAAGGGTGGCGAAGGATTTATGCAGAGTGTCTATGATGATGACTTTTATCTATGGTGGGAGCAGCAAGAACCTTCTCTCGAGCAGTTTCCGTACGCCAGACTGGACTTCCGAGGAGACAATGAGCTAGTCCTCCCGCCAAGGGAGGCATGGGGAGAGCTAGGTATTTTTATCTTTCTGTTATTTGATTTTTATGGATTTTAATCATAAATTTATATACCTATGTATAAGATTTTTAATTCGTTTAAATGTTAAAATGCATATATTGGACCTGTACGCCTCGATGGGAATCCTAGATCTTTTGTACGACCCACACAGGGTGGGGACTAGAATATAATTCGATTTCTCTAGGGGAAGCTGGCCAGGATAACCCAAGGGGTCCCTACTATGTGGATTGAGCATATTCCCATTATGATACAGGAGTTCGTAGTACGGATTCTGACCACCTGGATACACCTACTGAGGCGGGTAGTCAGGGTCGTTTTACATTCCGAGAGGCTCAGGAACAAGCCTATATCTATAGGCATATTTATGGATTACAATCCTATTTTTTGTATATTTATACAGTTGTGACAATATATTCGGATCATGACTCGATCTATCTATGGACAAATTTTACACACACACACACATATATATATATTGCCTGGTTATTTACATGTGTTCTAAATGTATCTGTTATGTATATTTTACAAAATACGTGTCAAGTTCCAATCTAGAATGTAGTTCGCCTATGCATCAATTATTGTATTTTCATTTCTTGGAATGTGATTAAATGAAATATAATCAAAATTTCTTTCAAGTAATCTAACTTGCAAAAACTGACGTAACAAGGTAGGGTTTCACACCTGATAAGCTCCATTGAGCTGGGAAATCATGAGTTGAGATTCAAGTATGACCTATAATCGGGTGATGCCACGTGACAAGGAATCTCATAACAACTCAATAACATCCATGTACTTGACCACATTATTAGTAGCAAGACCTAAGCAAGCACCTCCAGAGGCAACTAGTTGTCTTGAGGGTGAGTAAATGACCCATGCGGCTGAAGCCAGGTTACAAGTGTGGCGACTAGCGCCATCCGTAAAACCTACGAACCACTGAGCTGACATCTGTAACAACCAACATATTGTATAAGAAACAGTAACAAGATAACTATTGAGAATTAAATACATACAAGAAAAAGCACCAAGCCTAGGCATAGTACTTCTTCAAGTAGAGCCCATTTCTAGTCTCAGGCAACTTATTTCCATCAAAATCAGTTAACTCATATGCCCCTTTTTTCAAGAACTTTGACACAATGTAGGGACCTAACCACATGGACTTGAATTTTACTGCCCCCAGGGGTTCTTTGTCTTGATCCCAAAGCAAGACAAGCTCCCCTTCAGAGAAAATTCTTGGCTTAACCACTTTTTCATACTATTTTTTAACCCTATTATTATGAGCTTCATTTTTCATCTTGATTTTCCAAATGTAGAAAACATTCTTCTAATTCTATGGTGTCAGGGATTACATGAATGGCTATCTTAAGCAATGAAATTTCGCATTCAATCGGAGTGACAGCTTCCACCCCGTGAACGAGTTGGAAAGGTGAAAAACCTGTGGCAGTATTGACATTAGTCTGGTATTCCCAAAGTGCAGGATATAGCATAATGTGCCAATTTGATCATCTTGCGTTGATGGTACGCTTGAGAATGGTCTTCAAGGTCTTATTGACTACCTTTACTTGACCATTCGCTTGCGGGTAGAAGGAAGATGAGTGATTTTGCTTGAACCCTAGCATAGTAGTCAATTCGATCATCATACTATTCTAAAAGTGACTGCCATGGTCAGTGACAATCTCCTTTGGAATACCGAACCGAGTAATGATTTGGTTAAACACAAAGGAAGTTGTCATTTCACCGTCAGCTTTGAAGGTAGGCATTGCCTCTGCCCACTTAATGAAGTAATCGACAACAAGAATGATATATGTGTGCCCCCCAGTCGAAACTAGGTTTCACTTCACGTAATCCACCCACACTTAGTGAATGGGCCTACTGCAATAACGGGAAACAACGAAGTAGGATGTGACCGCATTTTCCTGGTGTAAAGCTGACACAGATGACAATGCTTGACATCTTCCAAACAATCTTTAAAGATCATGGGACAGAAATAATCAGCACGTAAAATATTCTGGGTTGTTGCTAACCTAGATAAATGACCCCCACATGCTCTCCTATGGGAATCATTCAAGACACGCTCAACCTCCTCGTGGGTGAGGCATCATCGCAAAATAGAATCTACCCCTCTACGGTATAAAGTATCACCAATGATTAGGTAGTTTTTTGCATGTATACGCAGTTTACGTCGCTCTTCTCTTGAGAAGGACACGAGACACTTCAAATTCTGGGGATATATAAGTATATCTCCGTACCAAGGATCAAATGTGGAAATCAAAAAGATGTACTCATATGGGAATGAATCCTGTTCAACCACTACATTCTCTTCGGTAGGAAATTATGCGATAAGCTCCGCAAAAACTAAGGAATCTTTAGATTCGGTAGACTGAAAATCCAATTCAAACTCCTGGAGAATGACTATCCATTTGTTGAATTTGCCCCCGATTATGCATCGAGACAAAACATACTGAAAAGGATTGGCATATGCCACTATTGTGGTGGTCCTCAGTAGGATGTAGTGATGTAACCTCTGAACAACATAAACAATTGTTAAAGCTAACTTCTCGACGTGGGAGTATCGAATCTTAGGACCAACTAATGCATGACTGAGATAATAGATAACATGCTCTTGGAGCTTGTCATCCTCCTGAACCAATACCACCCCAATGGTCAACTCTGATGCAGCCAGATACAATATAAAGTCTTTAGAGTAATCTGGTGGACTTAACAAGGGATTCGACAAGAAATATTTTTTCAATGCCTCGAATGCAAGTTGTGTGGTTTCATCCCATACAAATGGAGTGTCTTGCTTAAGCATGTGCATGAAACCCTTAGTTGTCTTGGCATAGTTAACTATAAAACGTCGAAGAAAATTAGATTTCCCTTACAGGGTCTAAAGTCCTGATAGATCGAGGAGGAGGCATATTTACAATGGCCTCTACTTTCAAAGGATCCACCTGAATTCCTTGTTTGACACTATAAACCCGAGTAGTCGTCCCGACCCAACGCAGAAAACACACTCGTGGGGATTCAAGCGTATTTCGTAATGTCTACATTGTTCAAAAATTAAGCGAAGGTGATCTGGATGGTCCCTCCTCTTGCGAGAATGGGCAGGAATATCATCAAGGTACGACTTAACAATATTTTTAATTTCCTGGAAGGAAAAGTTCATTGCCCGTTGAAAGGTAGCCCCGACATTTTTCAAACCAAAGGGCATTGTCTTGTACGCGAAGGTACCCCATGGAAAAATAAAATCCATTTTTTGTTGGTCTTCTGACTTGATTTGGATTTGATTGTATTCGGAAAAACCATCCATAAGCGAAAAAAATTCACTACCCGCACAAGCCTCAATGATTTGATCTATAAATGGCGTGGGGTAATTTTCTTTGGGACATGCTTTATTTAGGTCATGAAAGTTAGTGCATATGCGTATTGTCCCTTGTTTCTTATCGAGAGGAACGTAATTGGATACCCATTCCGTCAAAGCAATCTGGTAGATAAATCCAACTTTCAACAACTTTTCCACTTTAGCTTTAATGGTTGTCGCTTTACGCGGATTAACAGGTCTAAGCTTTTGTCAAACCAGTTTAGCACCAGGATAGGTTCGGATTTTGTTCTCTAGAATCAATGGATCAAAACCTGGCATCTCCTCATATGACCAAGTAAACACATCGCAAGATTCCTTAAATAAGGCAGCATATATGGAAATCTCCTCTGGAGAGCAGTTTGCACCGATATGCACATTTTCGATGACGTCAGGGTTTGCAAAGATGTTGATAGAAATGGTAACATAAATATTTTCCATACTCCCCTCGACAAAAATTCGCTCCTTTGGCAAAGGATTAATTGGTAGATCAACATCTTCCGCCAGTCTCACGTGGAACGCTTGGTTTTCAATTCTACTCGGAGTTCTCAAAGAAAGTAGAATATATGGTGAAGATCTTCAAAAATATTATCTCGCCCACTCATGGTGTCCAAAATGGCTTCATCAGAAGGTAAAACCATGTCTAAGTAGTCATCTCAATATAAAGAATTCTCTGCCCACGCAGGAAGATAAGATATTTCCAACTCCTCTGAGACTGAAGAAGGAGTCATGATAGGATCAACAATGGTATTAACAATATCTTAATAAGCCACTTCCACTACCGATAAGGGCACCTGAGGTTCATAATGGGAAGGAAGGATCCAAGGATCCGTTCTATCGACAACCGTCATGATAGAATTCCCTACACTAGTAGAACCTAGATAGTTTATAGGGGCTGTGATATAAAAAGTTCCCATTAAACATGGATACATTCCATCCCCCAAGCTCCCATTAGTCGGTTTAGTCTGATCAACCAAAGGTACAGTGGACTCATTAGTTTCTAAACGACCCTTCCAAGTGAAACTGAGTTGGTCAACAGTGACCAACTTCCCGTCGTGTGGAAACACAACCACTCGAAGAACAGCCGAGGCAATCGCACACATTGCGTAAGTCCAGCTTCTCCCTAAAAGCAAGTTATACTCCAAAGGGGCATCAATCACCTCAACTTCAACAACCACTGCTTTCCCTGCCAACTTAATCTCAAATGTTGGTAGGATACCATGCTGACGGAAAGACCTTCCATCGAAAGTAGTAAGTAAGGTATTTTATGGAACTAGCTCCGAGGAACCTAAAGCCTTCCAGCAAGACATTAACATTACACTTGTAGAATCATATTCGTCAACAATTGTACGTCCAGTGGTTTTTCCACCATGAACAACATCTACTAACAAAGCCACATGATACGACAGGAGAATCTTAACATCTAACAGATTGAACTTCGCCAACAGGCTCGAGGAATCCATGCTGCCTAAAGCTGCTAAGAGGGAATCCCGTTGAGCAGGATAGCTCTGTAGCACTTCCAATGCAGACATTGCACAAGGAGTTTGGGCCAAATATTCCACCATAAAGTAGTTAGAAGCGGCCCTAGAATGGATTGTGAAATTCCTTTTTAAAGACACCTTTCGGTATTCTAGGCATTGGATCAACAGGTTTTTCGATCGTGAGAGGGTTAGAGGTTTCACCAACATACTTACCCTTCTAAGGAGCCTCTGTCTCATAATTTTTATTTCTTGTCTCGAGTTAGGCACTATATCGTACCATATTGATATAGTTATGATCAGGGGGGGCACTAAGAGTTCCCTCAGCTACATTAGAAATAGAAGTTGCATTCTGTCCTTGGGGAAATGGATCCTTCAGGATAGTCGGTTGTTGGTTTTTAAGCAACTTCTGAGCTTGGTCAATAAGAGGGAATTGATGAGTTAAGTGGTCTCCCTAGCACAATTTATAGGGAAATTTTGCCTTCTTCTTATCTTTCTTACCCCCATCATCATTGTTCGTGGGTTTCGGCCTGCTTTGATTTCCCTCACTAGTATTCCCTTTCTTCTTTTTCTCACTGGGTTGTTGATTTCCCTTCTGAGAATATTGTGCAAAAGCATTTGCATTTTGAGGTGAGCGGAAGCCTTTGCTGCCTCCACTGTAGATTGCTTTACTGACAACTCATGGAGTTTCTTAGCTAGTGACTCTATAGTGGGAGAATTAACTGAACCGACCACACCATCGGCATGGGGCCCAGGCTTGGGTTTCTCGACACTATGGGTAGACCACGGTGCCTCAGGTATAATTTCATATAATATCCCAAACTGAGCATATATATGGTCAATCTGTTGGGCCCTGAGGATAGCCTCTTCTTCAGTGGTCACCGCCAAAGTGGATACATCCTTAGATATATAAGGCAGTAAAGATTTTACGAACCACTCTAACAAGAACTCGGGGGGTATGGTGGCTTTGATAAGCCTCTTCTGTCTTCGCCACTCTTGGATATGATCCGAGATATGAGTGGCTTTGTCTAGCCGAAAGGTAGACAATAGGTCTGTGTCAGCATCATACCGGACAAGAAGCTGGAAGTGATTAAGGAACACATTTGCTAAGTACAAAAAACTGTCAAATGCAGCAGAGGGCAGTTCAATATACCATTTTGCTGCAACACTAGTCAAGGTTCTTTGGAAAATCCTCAACCGAATGGTGTCATCGTTCAGTGAGTTTGAAGAGCACCATAAGTGAAAAGTGGTTATATGGGCACCTGGATCTTCACCAGCTTCTCCCTCAAACTTGGGAATGTCCAAGGGTAATTTGCTAAGAACAGGTGGCCATGTGTCACTATGCCTCACTGGTTCATTCATCAACTTGGACAAATCTAGCAAGTTTAAAGTTGCCAGGAAAGGAATTTTAGGCCAAACTGGAGCTTGAAAAGCACGAGTCTAGGATGTAGAAGCACTTGCCTCCTGGTTCCCAAACGAAAAGGTGGGGTTTCCCTAGCCGCCAATTGTGAAGTAGTTGGACTACTTTGAAATGGATTCCACCCGAAATCCAATGGATTACTTGTGTGCAGTGCAGTATAAGTGGTTTGAGCCACTCCAGATGAAACTGGAGTCTAAAAGACAAGACCATGTATCCCTCCACTAAAAAGAGAAAAGGGAGAGCTCATGAATGGGGTTGAAACTGGTGTCTGGAAACCTTGACCAAAAGCGTATGTGTTTCCAAACTGCATGCCCACATATGCAGGTGTAGTACCTACATAAGGAGTGGATGGGGGAATGTAACACCCCGGTTTCGACCCCGTTTTCATTTAAAGATAAATGATGTATATTTTTTAATTCATCGTGGTGTGGAGCTAAAGGCAAAAGCCCCACCATCGATTTGGTTGTGTATGTTACGGCAATAGGGATAGTTGCCGATGGTATATCATGCTATCCATCACCTTATAGTTTTGGGCATCATGTAAATATGCACTTTAATTAAAATGAACCCAACCAGCTACGTCGATGCAACCATGATGAAAAGGGCATGAGTTTCCAAAGGATAAGGAGGGGGAATTATTAAACCTTGGGCCAATGGGGAAAAGCCATGTGTCAGCTGTTAAACCCATTTAGTTGTCACCCACCCTTTTTACTCACTCATCTTTCCTTGTCTCATCAATCAACTACCACATTAAAACTTGTGTTGATTAGTTGGGATAGTTATTACTGGGCAGTGGTGTGTGGTAGGACTATCAGCCCTTTCCCACATGCACACTCCACCAGCGAACTCTCACTTCATGTGGGAAAGGAGGCAAACAATTCCATTTTTCCCCCATTCCTCCATTTTTCTTTCCATCCACACGTAGAGACGATCGTTCCCTTCTTCTCATGCACAGGCTAGGATTCTTCATTATTCTTCTCACGCGCAGGCTGGGATTCTTGATTATTTCCTCACGCAGCAAGCTGGGGAGTCGTTTTCTGCCATCCACGATTTCCTTGTGAAGGGGCCATTCATGATTTCTGTTGTGGGTGTGTGTTTCCATACTGATTTTGTGGTATGAGTATATGTTTTCCCTGCCCAGGCTGAGAGTCTGATCACCTCTTCTATTTCGAGTTGTGTTTTCCCCATGTTGAGATTGGGGCTACTGTTTTCCCCACGATTTGTCGTTTGATGTGGGTTCTTTTTCGTTTTGGGTTTGTTGTGGCTATTATTGAGACGTTTTGGCCACAATAGGGCCAAGAACAACTCAGGATTCGGATTTCCCCACCCGAGATGTGAACCCCTTGTTTTGTTGCATGTATGCAGTGGTTGGTCTTCAGACTGTGTTAGCTTGGCTGATTTGTTAATGGCCTGATAAACCCAACTATGTTGGATTGCTGATTGTGTATTCTTAGCTGTGTGTAAGCCTGCTTGTTCCTTATTCCTTGGGGAAACCATGCCCAGCTCGGGGGTGGCAGTGTTGCTGAGAGATTAAGGAGCACACTGGCCTATGGTTGGGTGGAACGTTGCAACGACGTAGCTGGTTGCGGGACGAATACTGCATAAGATAAGTAATATTGACTATTCCATCTCTACAATTATATTTGATGTCTAATGAATTATGATGAACTTGTTGAATGCTTGAATGTATGGTTTTGCTTCTGTTGTATGCTAAATAATTATGCATCTCTACATGTTTTGCTTCAAAGCATTTCAATTTTTCAGATTTTAGTTATGTAAAACTTCATGGGACTAGTTGCCCGAGTTATATCATAGTGTGGTAGCGTCCTCTTCACTAGTCGGAGGGTCGGGGACGTTACAGGGAATGTGCCCCCCATTCCATGGGAAACCCTGAACAAAGGAGGAGGATCCACTAGGACCACTCTGAGCAGTATGCATACAGGAGGGGGAAGCGAAAGGTGCACTGGGAATCCCAGTGACCACCCCACTATAAGGACCTGCCACATTTGAGGGAGTCGGTGGTTGGACCACTCGACTACTTGCTGACAAAGGTGCAATAGGTGTGTTTGATCTTGGAGTACCAACCGAGGGAGATGGCACTCCTCCAGCCAAAACGACTGAAGTGGGGATAGAAATACCCTCTCCATAGCTAGCCATAACTCTACTCACAGGAACACCAATAACAGGTGAATCAAAAGGAAGAACCTGGACTATCACATGATCGCTTAAGTCAATCAGAGGTGGGTTAAAATTCCTTGCAAACTTGTCAGCCCGCAAGTCTTCAATATCTAATGCAATTATATCTACCTGATTAGTCCTAAGTTTTGGTTCACCTGGAACTTCACTAACTCTTACTAGTTCAAATGAACCGTCAGTACCTACTCTCCACCTTTGAGGGGGCAGTGGAGGCTCCACTGTATCAGATGGAGGAAGGTTTTGCAACCTTGTTGACCTGCGGAGAGGTTGGTCCTCCACAGCTAAAAAATTGACTCACACACACCTAAAGGCCAACTAGATATAGACAAACCAAACAACACTCACTAAAAATTTCCTAAAGCCACACAGACACAACAGGTATAAGATATGCCTTCCAAAGGAAATCCTGGGATGATAAAGTCCTAGGTCCAACTAGTGAAGAATTGATAAATGGTTACTTGGCATCCCGTGAAGATGTTCATAGGAACAATCGGAGGAATCACCCAACCGCCCTCTCAAATTTTTTACCAGGGTTACCTTCCAATTCCATCCAAAGTAAACCAGAAATAGCCTTTTGGTATTAGCCCTAGTGTCAAGAGCTAACGGCTACCGCAACTACACTGAGAGTCTGGCGGAACAGTCGCAAGCATGATCCTTACATGTGGGCAGGGTAGCAAATCCTAAAACCCTGTCAACACCGGCACCGCACAAGGCCCAAGAGGTGGTATTGACAAGATCCCCAAACGCATAAAAATCCTCATCTACACTTGAACAAGGAATCGGAGGGTTATCTCCTCAGCCTAGGTCCTCATGCGGTCTCGTGCTTAACTCCTGTGTGATAGGAGCTTTCCAGATGGTCTCATGTAAAGGAGGATTTACCTAGTGAAAGGCCAACTACATCTGAAATCAAATACTTATGGACAGTTGAAACTCCCTAGTCCACAATCCTAGCCTAAACTAGTTGATGTATGAACCTAGAAAAAAGAAACTTACCAGTAAATTTTAATTAATTCGTTGTTTTTAATTGGTTGTTTTTAGTCAGAGGTAGCGGGATGAAACTTTATGGTGTTATAGACTCAACAAAAGAAAGCAAAAATGATGTAAAAAATAAAATTTTCAAAGCAAATTGCAACTACTATGCCAATTTTCCTTTTCTTTTCTTGTAAAATGAAAGCTAATGATTTTTAAAAAAAAGCATGAGAAACTACAAGAATTTAATTTTTTTAATTTTTTTCTTGAAAAATAACAAAAAGCTCACTAGATGCAACCTAATGTAAAAAGTATAAAAAAATTGTCTTTTCTTTTCAAAAATTATAAATGCAACTAAATGAAAACTTGAGAAAATTTGAACAATCTGAACATATAGCAGTGAATGATGTAAAACAGGTCCCAAAGCAACACACTTCAACCAAACAGAAAAAATGGAACAAACCCTAACCTTGGAGGAACTAACAAAATCAAAAGCTCTCTAGATCCATAAAAAGGGAGAATGTAACGTCCCCGACCCTCCGACCAACGAGGAGGACGCTACAAAACCATCAAAAACCCCGGGCAAATAGCCCCATGAACATGAACAAGCATATAATGCGAAAATATAAAGCTTAAAACATAAAACATACTAAGATGCATAATCCTTCATATACATAGTAGAAGCAAACATACATTCATTCAAGCATACCACATGTTCATCATATTCATAAATCAGTAGATATAAATGCAGAGACGGAATAGTCAAGAATACTCATCTTAAACAGAATTCGTCCCGCAACCAGCTACGTCGCTGCAACGTTCCACCCAACCATAGGCCAGCGTGCTCACCAATCTCTCAGCAACACTGCCACCCCCAAGTTGGGCATGATTCCTCAAGGAATAAGGGTCAAAGCAGGCTTACACATAGCCAAGGTACACAAATCAGCCAAGCCCCCACAGTAGGGTTTATCAGGCCATCAAGGAGCTAGGAAAGGCTAGATGCTAAGTTGGTGGCCTCAATGGAGAGCTAAGGATGCCTGCTCCAGATTTAACCTGACTTCTAAGACATCCACACACCCAACACCAGGAATAAGTCCTCTCTCTACTTCACAGTCCCTCAGGCCCTGACTTCCCTTTCCAATACTCTTCAAGGGTTGTGGAGAAGAAAGCCAGCAGTCTAACTCTATCTAAGTGGCTCCCAAACACCAGGTTTCTCAAGCATACCCAGCCTCTAATCCCACTCTAACTATTTGAAAACCAACCACTGCATACTGCAGTAGAACCAACAGTTCACAGCTCTGTGAAGAAGGTAAATACAACAGGGTGACAACCCAACGAAAGGGTGAACACAACTCAGGTCAGACAGGACGACTCAGAGTTGTTCTTGGCCCTAGCATGGCCAAAAAAACTCAGTGGCAACCCAACAAGGTACTTGCAAACACAGCCACCCAAAACCAGGGAAAATAAACAACCCAATCCCATAATGAAACAACAGGAACCTTACACAGTCCGTAGATGGGAAGAAGACGGATTCCCAGCATTGACAGGGAAAGCATACACACAGCAGAATTGGGCCTCTCGGCCAATCTTCCAGTTCGCCGCGTGAGATCACAGTCCCCAACTCCTACGTGAGGAAAACCATCCCATTTCCAGCCTGTGTGTGAGGATTCCACAAAACTATGGGGAAAATCATGAGGAGAGTGAACGGAATGACCCTATGATTCCTAGAACAAACTCGCGGTGGGAGGAAAAACACCAGCACCGCCCTGCGTGAGTGTGATCAAGACCAAAACCGTGAAGAAGTGGAAATCGTGGCATACTGGAGTGAATGGAAAGAATGGAGAGAATGTTTCTTCTGCCCCACGTGACGTGAAGAGGAAGAGTTCGCTGGTGGAGTGGGCGCGTGGGAAAGGACTAACAATCCTACCACACCCACCACTACTTAGCAATAACTGCTCCCAAACAGCAGAAATTAAATGGGTGGCTGACACATGGAAAACTCCCAATGACCCCCACGGGTTGGACAACCCCCCCTTAACCTTAGGAATCATGACCTTTTCATTTAATATTGCACCGTCGTAGCTAGCTGTAGGTTTAATTTAATTGATGTGCATATTTACATGATGCCCAAAACTATAGTGTGCCGAGTAGCATGATATACCATCGGCAATGATCCCTATTGCCGAAACATACACAACCAAATCGGTGGTGGGCCTTTTGCCTTTAGCTCCACACCACGATTAATTACAAAATATACATCATGTATCCTTTAATGCAAATGGGGTCGAATCCGGGACATTACAATCCCCTCCCCCTTCGAATAACACCGTCCTCGGTGTTCCAATACGTAGGAATACATATACATTTTGCACATCAAAATTTCAAAATTTTTGCAGATCTATCCCATGTTCAATTATTTACTTTGAACTTTCAGGACCAAACCCCTTAGCTTCCACAAGCTTCTCCTGTTGGTTCTCATCTTTCGGCTCATCCCCAAGTCGAGGAACTTTGTGGTTGTTGCCCTCTTTATGTTCCCTCGTTGTGCAGTCTCGGCGTAAATGATGTCCTCTGCATTTCCAACATTTCGTTGGCTGCTTCATCTTTACTTGCTCAATTTCCTTTGAGTCTTCATGCCTGGAACGTTTCTTGACGGATTGCTTGGACGAATGTCCCATCATTGAACCACTTTCCTTGCCTTTATGGATTGCCCCCAGAAGGCTTTTTACCTCCTTTTGCAAACCGATAGAGTCTTGCAAAATCTGGTGGTTCATCTCATTCTGCCCTTTTCTGTATCTTGAGCATCTCTCCAAGATTTTCTTGGGTCCTGGCAATTGTTTGAAGGAGACTTCCAGCCAAGTCCAACAGCTTTTGGTCTGCTGCCATAGTCAATGTGCACCACTGGATTTCACTCTTCTCACCTGTGAATGCATCATTGAAATTCTGTTAGACCAAGCATAATATATACATTAATACCATTCAATTAATTGCCCAATTGGCATGACAGTCCAAGTCTCATCAAGGAGACTTTCATATTTTTCATGCCTTCCCAATAGGCACATGAGCTCATTCATGTCCATTCTTGGGCAGGGAATTAACTATTCTAGCATTCATAATTATTTTAAGCAAAATAGAGACATTCTATTTTCAACCATACATGCATTCAACAATCTTTTGTTTTCACAATGCATAAGTGTGTGTGTATATATATATATATATATAATTAAAAGGAAAGAGAGAGCAGCAAGAGTTTTTCCCCTCTTTGTCTTGTTCCATCCCGGAACCCACACCACCACTGTGGCTTTTCATGCTCTCAGCCTCTTTCACTTCACCGTGAATGCTGGACCAATCCCTCTTGGTCATGACACTTAGTGTCTCCGGTCTATTTCAGACCTCTCAACCATGGGGCCTCCCCACATGGTTTGTCTCGGCTGCTAGGAACTTCACAGTCTCACTAGCACCTTTTTCATTACTACTCATTCTGAGCTCTTCAGAACAGTCACATGTCCACATGCACCCCTAGGATGCTCTCATAGTCCTCACTTCCAGCGATACCTATATTCAAACATTGAATAAATTCACATGTTTAGTTTATTCTCATCAGTTTTTATCTCTTAAACAAGAGCTTAAAACATCATAACCAAATCATATAACCATGCATATTCATAAGCAAGAATTGCAAAATAACCCAATACTTATCTGTATTGTGTGTTTCCTTGTTGGTCCACGGGATCCTACTTCGCTTTGCAAGCCTTGGGATCGCCTATGGACTTGGATGTTAGGTCAGCACGTAGGCTGCTCCACAACATCAAATAATTAATGTCTAGCCAGTACACCTTCACACCGATTGGGCTTGGAACTTTACCACGACCATTTCCAGGTCCATGATCTACTATGGATCCCCAGGCATTAATCAACCCAACATACACTTATACCAACATACACTTATATCAACAATACACTTATACCAACATACACTTATATCAACAATAACCCTTACTCTGTAACCCCTCACAACAACCGTTTGCTCTTTAGTGTGCAACACCAAACTGCATCTATTTAGCCTGTCAACACAAGCAATATAACCAAACTCATCAACGTTATTGCTCTAAAACTGTAATCATATTTCATATCATTCACTATCAAGTATTGAGACACTAGGAGTGCGTCCACCCCCTAGGGTGTAATCAATATTGAAAACCCTTTCATGATTCAACATCGGGAAAGTGTGCACCCCTTTCCGATGTGATCCATGTAGGCCCTATGCATACTCAAGCAATCTGTCATAATGGAAATAAAATCAAAACATGCTCTGCATATGGAATTTTAATAGTTTGACATGCATATTCTTAGCTAGGGTCACAGAGCACTTATCCATTTTCCGATGCAGTATTCCTTCGTTTAGGAGGAATGGGGGCTCCCTTCTCTGAGTTGACAATCCCTCGGTTTGCCATCCCAATTCCTCTTTACATTTCGTATCCACACATGTCTTACCGACATAACCTATACCATCTCACTCATGTTGCTTACCAAACATGCAGTGCAGATGAGACATTCCCAAAATGTCCAATGGAGTTTCACCCGAAACCCATTTCCAAGATAGAGGAAAACCTTCCCATGAAGTTTGGCTCCTGCAGGCCATCACACATGATCTTCCTGCAATGTGTACCCCTGGAACATTCATCAAATAGCCAAATAGACAATCATTACCTGATAATACAATCCAAATTGATCGTTCCATAACCAAGCAATGACATTAGTAATTAAATTCGATAAGAATTTGCAACTTTGTCTACTATAGAAATTGATTTGCTTAGCATGAGGTGATCCTCATTTGTGGGTCTCTTGTAAGTAGCACCACTATGCCCATTATAATTTTATGCTTACTAGCATAACATGAATACCCACTTACAGTGCATCCTCCTGACACAGTCTTATGCAAGACAATAGTGATTAGTAGTTGTCAGCAATTTCTCAAATATGAAATTTACAAATTCAAATTGACAACTCATTCTGCATACAGATTATTTTCACAGCCGTCAAACTCTCCTCATAAGGTTTGGCTCTTTCACATGGTAGATTCCATCCTTTGTCATGGTCTTACTCACATTGCCATGCTCCAAACAATCTACCTGAACCCTAAATTCACTTCAATCAGCCAAACACTTAGTAAGTCTTGATGCATATAACGTTTTCATTGCTGCAACAATCACTGAAGAATTTTCAGAATTTATAAAATTTGAACACTTCCAGCTGTTAATCACATCAATATTACCAAAACTCATTTACTTCATGCAATCATTATCATACTTTAAATTACAGGGTACAATCCCCTCATTTATGTAATTTAAATGAAAGGTGTAGATACTTCTTACTTCACAAGCATATCATTTGTACCACCTTTCCCTTCCATAGAGCATCTCCGGCAACCAATTGATCGTGACTACCCTCTTCATGCACTTATTATCCTGCATTCACATCAGCTCTTGAAATGGTTCCAGAATTGTCATCAATTCATCATTTCAGGCATTAGTTATTCATAATGACACATGCACTATCTCTATGCATTCATGCAATGCATCACAACATTTGTACCCATACTTATGTATGCATATCTACAACATTTACTCATACTTTTCATATGCATCCATTCAATGCATAACTACAAGATTTATAAAATCTTTTAATGCATACCCCCTTAATGCTACCTTGCATTGATTCGGGAATACTATGCATTCAAACATACCATGCATGGCCCAACCATGACTACTTCATATAAGATGCATGACTATAATTAAGATTATCAGTGCTTACTTTCCTTGGGCTACTAAGCTCATAACAACATAATACATGAATGACACATTTCTCTATGAATGCAGTATAAGGTATGAGAACTCTTGCTTTTACGAGTCCATGCAATTGTCATAATTAAACTCTTACCTTCATGGGTCCTACTTACACCCTCGACATTACCAGTTTGGTTGGTCCTTTGCAGGAGATTGCAGAATTCACTCACCAACTTTTGATTCTAGGCTTGTTGCCTCATCCCTTTCTCCATAGGGTTGCTGGTCACATTCATCAGCAACATATTCATCCATGTCCAGGTTGTCATTGGTTTTCCCACTAATGCCAACATCAATGCAATCATTACCATTAGTGGTTCATTATACATGTATAATTCTCACTACGCTTACCAACATGCAATATCCTATGCATGCAAGGCATATCCTCATACATTTCATGTATAAAACTTGTAATCACATTTAGCAAGACAGGGTTTAAGGAAATTTCCCTTTTCAAGTCCCTCATCTTTGCATGGAACTCCTCTTCCACACAACAGCTGGTTTTGTCTTCATGGTCTTGCTACCTCTAGGCATGCAATTCCTGGATTTGTCCATGTTGACAGTGGCACATTTCTTCATCAAGAAATCACTAGTACCTTGCAGCACCACATTCAAACTCTAGTAACTCTCCTTTGTTCCCTGCTGTATAAGCTTTCCAACGCCTATCCACATGCTTCATTCTGACCTCGGGTGTGAAAACCACACCACTTCAAAAATGATGATTTTTACCAAATGTATTCTGGTTTGAAATGTCAACTTCAGCCACCTGGAATTTTCTTCCTTTTCAGCCCTATAATCCACTGACACTCTGCTGAAAATCCACCGAAAAATCCCACTTGAAAACCCCCAAAATTCCTTTTGATCAAATCGGGTCTCATTCCATCTACAACTCCGACACTTCGGCGATCTAAGAAACAAATTTCTCCGGCACTCATCGGCAGCCCTATCAACAATAATTTTTCGCTGCATCGACAGTTTCATTAGCTAAGGTTTCTATTGTATCAGGCCTATAGTGGTCTAACCTTTCGATCTTTATCGGCGATACCAATATGTCCACAATTAGATCCTCTAAGCACTAGCACGTCGCTGATCGGATCCTCTACTCATCGGAAGGATAGTCCTCTGTCTTCTGCGGTCATAACCCTGTCAACGGTCGGAGAAACTACTCATCAAATGAATAGTCTCTTAGGCAGCCGCAACGACAGGTTCACCAACCGTTAATATTTTTCGATCGGCGGTCTCATCAACTATAACTCTCCGATCTTCTAATATTTTCTGATGACGTCCATCGGTGGTCTGATCCTCTAAACTTCGTCGACGTTTTGTCGCCACATCGACGATCCAACAACTTTTTGCTGACATCTCCGGTACTTGGACAGATTTTTCAGAAAATTTTCTTTCTGAAAAAATCTTCTTTCCTTGTCCGCTGCATTGGCGGTCTCAACAACTGTACTTTTCGTAGACCCCAATACTCCATCGGTTGTTGGAAGGACTAATTACTGCGGCATCGACGATATCATCAACTAACATCCGTCGATCACCTATGGCTTCAGTACTTAGAATTTTTTTTTGAATTTTCTTCTTTGCATCGGCTCTTCCTTCCACTAATGATCACCGATCCGCTTCACTAGCCTCAGCAACTTCATCTTCTACTCGTTGTCGATCCCATCCTCTAGTCATCGACGATTCCAACCACTAATCTTTTTCGGTCTCCGATATTCTGGTGCCTTAGAAAAATTTCAGAAATTTTTCTCCTCTGTCTTCTGCCGCATCAGTCGTCGAAACAACTATCCTCTGCGGCATTGGCGGTCGGGGACTCTATTCGTCGGAAGGATAGTCCTCTAGCCATCCGCAACGGCGGCTCACAATCAGCTAACCTCTTCCAATGTAGTCGCCAAACTTTTCGTCGCATCAGCAACTTGCTGATCTAAGCATCGGCGATGCAATCAACTAATCATCGCCGATCACCGACGATTTCACGACTTAGAAAAATTTTCAAAATTTCTGCTCTACCATTGCTGTCGGCAGTCCAAACCACTATCCTCTTGTCCCTTCCACTAACGTTTCGACGCTCACATCCTCTAATTTCATCGACCAATCCGCTAGACTTCGCTGATAGCCCGTCGAGCACTTAAAATAATTGCGAAGAAATTTACTTCAAGGACCTGCTGTTGTATCGGCTCCCCCTTCCACTAACCTTTTCCAATGGCCAATGGGCGCTTAGGAAAATTCTTACAATTTTCTTCCTCCGTCGTCGTAACATCGACTGGTCGTTCTACTAAATTTTTCCGTCGTCGGGGTCTGTATCGGATGACCATCAGACTAATCTGTCCGTTGTGTCGGAGGATGTTCGTACTTAGTCCTCCGATGGGCCAACGGTTCCAATACTTAGAGAAATTTAAAATTTCTCAGAATTCTCCTGTCATGCGCAGATTCCTTCTGATCTTTGTTGGGCAAAAGGAAACTTGCCTCTTCTAGCTGACCTTTCATGGCCCATTCAGGCCCATGTTGTAACATTTTCTCTGATACCACTTTGTAACGTCCCTGACCCTCCGACTAGCGGGGAGGACGCTACCAAACCATCAAAAACCTCGGGCAAATAGCCCCATGAACATGAACATGCATATAATGCGGAAATATAAAGCTTAAAACATAAAACATACTAATATGCATAATCCTTCATATACATAGCGGAAGCAAACATACATTCATTCAAGCATACCACATGTTCATCATATTCATAAATCAGTAGATATAAATGCAGAGACGGAATAGTCAAGAATACTCATCTTAAACAGAATTCGTCCCGTAACCAGCTACGTCGCTACAACGTTTCACCCAACCATAGGCCAGTGTGTTCATCAATCTCTCAGCAACACTGCCACCCCTGAGCTGGGCATGATTCCTCAAGGAATAAGGGGCAAAGAAGGCTTACACATAGCCAAGGTACACAAATCAGCCAAGCCCCCACAGTAGGGTTTATTAGGCCATCAAGGAGCTAGGAAAGGCTAGATGCTAAGCTGGTGGCCTCAATGGAGAGCTAAGGATGCCTGCTCCAGAGTTAACCTGAATTCTAAGACATCCACACACCCAACACCAGGAATCAGTCCTTTCTCTGCTTCACAATCCCTCGGGCCTTGACTTCCCTTTCCAATACTCTTCAAGGGTTCTGCAGAACAAAGCCAGCAGTCTAACTCTATCTAAGTGGCTCCCAAACACCAGGTTTCTCAAGCATACCTAGCCTCTAATCCCACTCTAACCGTCTGAAAACCAACCACTGCATACTGCAGTAGAACCAACAGTTCACAGCTCTGTGAAGAAGGTAAATACAACATGGTGAAAACCCAACGAAAGGGTGAACACAGCTCAGGTCAGACAGGATGACTCGGAGTTGTTCTTGGCCCTAGTGTGGCCAAAACAACTCAGCGGCAACCCAACAAGGTACTTGCATACATAGCAACCCAAAACCAGGGAAAATAAACAACCCAATCCCATAATGAAACAACGGTAACCTTACACAATCCACAGATGGGAAGAAGACGGATTCCCAGCATTGACAAGGAAAGCATACACACAGCAAAATCGGGCCTCTCGACCAATCTTCCAGCTCGCCGCATGAGATCACAGTCTCCAACTCTTGCGTGAGGAAAACCATCCCATTTCCAGCCTATGTGTGAGGATTCCACAAAACGATGGGGAAAATCGTGAGGAGAGTGAACGGAATGACCCTATGATTCCCAGAACAAACTCGCAGTGGGAGGAAAAACACCAGCACCTCCCTGCGTGAGTGTGAGAAATACCAAAACCATGAAGAAGTGGGAATCATGGGAGACTGGAGTGAATGGAAAGAATGGAGAGAATGTTTCTCCTGCCCCACGTGACGTGAAGAGGAAGAGTCCGCTGGTGGAGTGGGCGCGTGGGCAAGGACTGACAGTCCTGCCACACCCACCACTACTCAGCAATAACTGCTCCCAGACAACAGAAATTAAATGGGTGGCTAACACATGGCAAACTCCCAATGACCCCCATAGGTTGGACAACCCCCCCTTAACCTTAGGAATCATGCCCTTTTCATTTGACGTTGCACCGTCGTAGCTAGCTGTAGGTTTAATTTAATTGATGTGCATATTTACATGATGCCCAAAACTATAGTGTGTCGGGTAGCACGATATACCATAGGCAATGATCCCTAGTGCCGAAACATACACAACCAAATCGGTGGTGGGGCTTTTGCCTTTAGTTCCACACCATGATTAATTACAAAATATACATCATGTATCCTTTAATGCAAACGGGGTCAAAACCGGGACATTACAATCCCCTCCCCCTTCGAATAACACCGTCCTCGGTGTTCCAATACGTAGGAATACATATACATTTTGCACATCAAAATTTCAAAATTTTTGCAGATCTATCCCATGTTCAATTATTTACTTTGAAATTTCAGGACCAAGCCCCTTGGCTTCCACGAGCTTCTCCTGCTGGTTCTCAGCTTTTGGCTCATCCCCAAGTCGAGGAACTTTGTGGTTGTTTCCCACTTTATGTTCCCTCGTTGGGCAGTCTTGGCGTAAATGATGTCCTTCGAATTTCCAACATTTCATTGGTTGCTTCATCTCTACTTGCTCAATTTCCTTTGAGTCTTCATTCCTGGAACGTTTCTTGACGGATTGCTTGGACGAATGTCTCATCATTGAACCACTTTCCTTGCCTTTACGGATTTCCCCCATAAGGCTTTTTACCTCCTTTTGTAAACCAATAGAGTCTTGCAAAATCTAGTGGTTCATCTCATTCTACCCTTTTCTGTATCTTGAGCATCTCTCCAAGATTTCCTTGGGTCCTGGCAATCGTTTGAAGGAAACTTCCAGCCAAGTCTAACAGCTTTTGGTCTGCTGCCATAGTCAATGTGCACCACTGGATTTCACTCTTCTCACCTGTGAATGCATCATTGAAATTATGTTAGACCAAGCATAATATAGACATTAATATCATTCAATTAATTGCCCAATTGGCATGACAGTCCAAGTCTCATCAAGGAGACTTTCATATTTTTCATGCCTTCCCAATAGGCACATGAGCTCATTCATGTCCATTCTTGGGCAGGGAATTAACTATTCCAGCATTCATAATTATTTTAAGCAAAATAGAGACATTCTATTTTCATCCATACATGCATTCAACAATCTTTTGTTTTCACAATGCATAAGTATATATATATATATAATTAAAAGGCAAGAGAGAGCAGCAACAGTTTTTCCCCTCTTTGTCTTGTTCCATCCTGGAACCCACACCACCGCTATGGCTTTTCATGCTCTTAGCCTCTTTCACTTCACCGTGAATGCTGGACCAATCCCTCTTGGTCATGACACTTAGTGTCTCCGGTCTATTTTAGACCTCTCAACCATGGGGCCTCCCCACATGGTTTGTCTCGGCTGCTAGGAACTTCACAGTCTCACTAGCACCTTTTTCATTACTACTCATTCTGAGCTCTTCAGGACAGTCACATGTCCACATGGACCCCTAGGAGGCTCTCACAGTCCTCGCTTCCAGCGATACCTATATTCAAACATTGAATAAATTCACATGTTTAGTTTATTCTCATCAGTTTTTATCTCTTAAACAAGAGCTTAAAACATCATAACCAAATCATATACACATGCATATTCATAAGCAAGAATTTCAAAATAACCCAATACTTATCTGTATTGTGCATTTCCTTGTTGGTCCACGGGATCCTGCTTCGCTTTGCAAGCCTTAGGATCGCCTATGGACTTGGATGTTAGGTCAGCATGCAGGCTGCTCCACAACATCAAATAATTAATGTCCAGCCAGTACACCTTCACACCGACTGGGCTTGGAACTTTACCACGGCCATTTCCAGGTCCAGGATCTACTATGGATCCCTAGGCATTAATTATCCCAACATACACTTATACCAACATACACTTATATCAACAATAACCCTTACTCTGCAACCCCTCACAACAACCGTTTGCCTTTTCTCTTTAGTGTGCAACACCAAACTGCATCTATTTAGCTTGTCAACACAAGTAAACTGTGAGATGTACAGACCTAATACTTACAAAATCATGTCAGAAACAGAACCTTTACAAGCCTCTGAGAGGTCACCAAAATAGGGACAAGCAAGAACCCTGTGTACTTAGAGAAAGCTACAAGAACACATGACTATTATAAAGTCAACCCGCATGTGACACATGACTATATAGAATGAAATCCACATATACAAGGTGAAACATGCGACTATCAATAATACAACCCACATTTACTGCTAAAAAAAATTCAAATAAGAAGTACTAGAAGACAGGCTCTAAACATGCCAAACTAAAAATCAAAGGAAAAAACAAAACAACTCACAAATAGAATAAAAAAAGAGCCAAAGATTGGTCAGGGAGCCTAAAGAAAGGACCTGCAATAGGCTGAATTCCCTAGTGGAGTCGCCAGTTCTGTTGTTCAGGAAAACACACCCTTGTAACCGAGGGTCTATGTGGCTACCAACTTACTAGACTAAACTTGCAGACAATCAGCCATGTAGAAATTGAAATAGGAATAGGAAGAAAACTGAGCAAACCTGGTTTATGACGGTTGATCCTAGATTTTCTTCTCCTCTTCCAGTTGCTTCCACAGCTTCCAGGGTGTCTCCAATCACCTGCAAAGAACAAGTTCTTCTTGCAAATATCTTATATATATACACACCAGTGGTTAATGAAATAACATATTCATAATAAAAACCATAATATAATTCAGAAATCGGCATTTATAAGAGTGCACAATATTGGTAGAAGAACTTTCTTTATTGATAAACAAGGATGGTGAGATTACAACCCAATGTCTGAAACAAGTGCCCCTCTACAAACCAAGGACACTGAGTTTTGTTTCTCCAAGATGTTTGAAGGCATACCACCAACATAACTTTGCTCTTCTAAGAATGATTCATTAGCACCAACCCATACCCTCTATTTATACACGAGGAAAGAGAGAGGTTTCGAAGGTTGAGATGGTTGAGGAAGTTGAGATAGTTATGATTAAGGGCTCAAATGTCCTCAACTAATCATGTTTTATATTTTTTAACTTCGAATTAAGGTACACGCGACTATTGATATACGAAAGTCATGTATGATGCACGCTTTGCTTTAAGGAAACTCGTGTGTGCAATGTATACGCGAGTTGCAATACACATACCCGTGTGTAACATGTTGGTTGTTGTGCAAATAGTCGTGTGTGCAACCCTAATGTCCAAATAAAAATATACTCATCTGGTCAGGTGATGATGTATCAACAGTCATTCCCATCTATAGTGTTTTGGGTACTTCAATCTAGTTTTTCCTTTTGTGTCCCGACATATTGGATGTCAGTACTCGGACAGAGAAGTGCCATTTTACATGATAACACATGGGAAACCCAATTAATATTATATTAGAGGCATCTCCCTCACATTATCAAATATAAATGTGTAGGTTAAGGGGATTGTGTCAATGATAGGTGTGGATTCCCTAAATAGATCATCTAGAACCATTTGAAACTAATTCCACAGAGGATAATTTTGAGTGATAACATAATATTATCTGTTTTAGATAAGGGAGGATGGGGATGCTATCAAACATACATGGTATCTAAGTTTCATTTTGAATTTGGTAGAATATAGATTGTAACTATTACAATTGTTTTAAAGTGAACGGAAAATACTATGAGCAACCAACTTTAATTGTAATGGAGAGAAACTCCCTTTTTGACATGGGTTGATAAACAATGATAAGTGTATCGTACTAAGGCCATTCATGAGAGAATTTAACGACTTCCACTATTATTAAAGTAGCTTCTATACTTAATTGAGCATTTCATATTTATAATATTATGGATGGGAAATGAAAATTTCAAAGAGAAATTCGAGACAATTTGAGTTGAAATAGAAAAATAAATAGATGAGAATAAAGCCATAAAGGTCAAAGCTAAACGTGTAAATGAAATGGAAAACATACACCCACTATAAAATAAAAGCCCCTTATAGAAGTTATCTAACTATATTAGTCAACACACTACACTTATTAGGTTGTCTCTTTTATTGGAACATTGTTTTGTAGACAAATTAGCAAGGAAAGCCCTGCTTTCATCATTTGATAGAATTGCAGTAAAAGGTTAAATCATACAACACTATTTCATTACATTCTCAGTTTGTAACTTCAAAACTCTAAAACAAAATTCAAAATATAATTTCTTCTATTTTGTTGTGTGGTAATGCATTTGGGTTTTAGTGTACTATGTATTCATGGCATCCACTATTTTTTGATGTGCAAACAAATATTTTTTTTTCAATTCGTATATTCTATCCTATTTTAATGAAGATGAAGAGCTTCCAATTTTGTGGAAAACATGTATAGTAAATATGGCTTGATGGCTAAAACAAGGAGAGGCATGGTTTTGAGGATGTCATTGTCTTAGGTAACTCAAAAGGAATCCTCTTGATCTTGGAATAGGACCAAATCTTCTTTTTATTTATAACATTAGTGATCACTCACACCAACAAAAAGGTGGGGTTTTCATCATATCAATGGGTTATTAAGGACATAAATGATGGTTTTGAGGTGCTTGCTTTTGGTTATTGTGAAAAATCCAAGCACAAGTATAAGTGGGGGAAACCTTCATTCCCTTCAAATTGAACTGGATTCTCCACTTTTTTTGCTAGTATTGATGACACCAACAAACTATGAAATCATTGCTTAGGGCATATCAACTTCAGGGTCTTGTGTTATATGAACAATCTAAATATGGTAGATGACCTTACAATAATTCAATGACCTAATGGTGTTTGTGAATGATGTAAGGTAGGAGAACATTATCATGAGTCCCTTCCCAGAAGATTAGTAAGGAAAGTCTCTCATTGTTACAAACATAATAATAAATAGTAAGAGTTAATAATTAATAAATATGATTAGTATTTAATGAAGAGTCAAATGACACACCTGTTCACTTTCATGGTCAATCAATGCTTAGAAAAAGTATATTGTCACGAGAGAATTTTCATTATCGAATATACTTTTATATATTCTGTATTGATTGAAGAATTCTTTTGTTTATACAAATGTTTTCCGTACATTGGTATCAGATCCAATCTTCCACTGTTAAATTACAAACTTGCACTGAAATTAGTACATTGTAATTAATTGTGGTGCCATACAATACCTTGCAAGCTTGTTTCATACATCATTGTATGATTGACATTCAAATTGTTGTGATGTGATGTTCTTATCTATATAGTCATTAACTAATTTCATGTGTCTTTTTTAGTTTTATAGGCAATTAACCAATTCCATGTGTACAATCTAGAAATTAAGGAAACTATGATTATCCATACAATTCAAAAATTTAGGAAACTGCAAAGTTATAGAGGTTTTCATACATGGTCACATCGTTCTCTATTAGCACCTATACACTTCAAACATCAAATCAATTGTACATTCCATTGTTGCACCTATATTCATCTACTAGTCACCACTTTTTAATTTATATGTGTCATTTCCATACATTGTTTTGTACACCCCTTTGAAATCATTATAAAGTCAAGTCGGCTTGGTTATAATTTAAGGTAATTTGGTTTGGTTTATAAATTCCATATATATATATATATATATATATATATATATATATATATTCCAAAAAATAAAAGTAGGCCTTGTTGTCCCCTGATACGCACCTCAGGGTTAACATGGTAGAAATATTTAAGCCACTAGGTGTGACCTTGGGGGAAAGTCTCGAGTGACCTTGGGGAAAAGTCTCGAGTGAATAGTTGTCACTTGATTCTTGACTCTTTCGTCTAGGGCCAAATCCTAGTGAAACCAAGGGGAGTGGTCCTTAATAAAAGTATCTAAGCCTTTTAATTTTAAATTACGAAATTGAAAGAGATTTCTAAGAGTTTAAATGAATTATTGAAAAAATAATTGCAAAGATAAATTAAATAACTTTAACAACATATAAAGAATACCCCATCCAACTTGTAAATTCACTTAAGCAAAATGATTGTTGTATGTAGACCAGTGTCAGGTAGGTGAAAAGTGTTGTAAAGAAAATTGCAAATGTCTCTTGGTTAGTTTTAATTATTAAGATGAGGTCATTATAGTGGTTTTATTTGGAGATTGTAATTGTGAAAGTAAAATGTTGAAAATTAAACTACTCTAAGCTTTGACCCAAGTCCAATTTATTCCTCAAATCTAGTATATAGTAATTATACCATGTGTCCAATGGGGTGAGGCATAATTTGCTTGGAGTAGCCTCTTGATTCTATAGTAAGCTCAATATAATAATTTTCTAATAAGAATAAATCTTTGTCAAATTGCCTTATTAGACTAGTCACTTAAATCCCTTTATAATTGTTTTAGATGATCAGGAAAAACTCGTAGTGGACAAGAACATACGAGGAGTCTAAGTCAAAGTTCGTTACAAGATCTGAAAATAAAGCAAATGTTAAGTAATTAAACTAAAGCTACAAATATGTTTTCTTATTGTAAACCACCTACTCATGAAATCCTTTTCAGTGGCANGTGCTGGGGTTTGCAAAATTGAAACCTATGTCTTGAATGAGTTTATGGACTGAAGTTGAATCGATGACCACAAACACTTAATTTTAACTTTAACTTAATTAGTTAAAGAAAAAAAGGGAAAAACATTAGAAAAATAGAAACCACCAAAAAGGTTGCAAATCCTGCGTTGGGTAGCCCACTTACATAGCTTTTATTATTTACCAATTACAACATTTATGGAATGCCTTTGGTCTTTGATAATGTAAGGGATCCTCATTTAGGGACTCTCAAAAATAAATCTCAAATATATCATTCAACTCCATATAGATGCATCTCTAACATAATAATCTAAACAACAAATCTGTAAACAATTTCAACAATATACCATTCTACTTGTAATTGATTCATGTATTCTTTACAATGAAAATGAAATAATGTTTTAATGTTATAAAAATAAGTAAGCATTATTGAAACACAAAAACATGGTTTCGATGGTTGTCCACGATTTGAAGATTTTGTTGAAGATGTCATCGCTCCAATCTTTACCTCCACTTCACCGAAATGTCAACCAACTCCTTGGTTGACCACCCTACCTCACTAGGAGTACTCGACTTCCTCCTAGTACCCCGAGCCGTAAGGGATCGTAGAGAATAACACAGAAGCCAGGGATTCCAAGAAATGACCTCTCGATCACCAAGCTAATCCCAATTCCAAACTCACAATAGTTATACAAGTTCACAAATGGCCATTATGAGTACCATACCACATTACGGAGAAAAAAATATATTTCCTCTTCATGCCCTCTTCCTTAAATAGGAAATTTCCTTATGACACTTGTCATTCTCATGCAAAATTAATTCTATTAAATTTTATAATTTTAATTATTCACCCTCCATGTGTCCCCTTCTAATGAAGGTGCACATGAGTTCCTCTTTTTACTTTTAGATGTCCCCTTTTCTCCCTTTTCCACTTCCCTAGTTGTGGGTGCATGTGCATTCCAACTCAAGTCCTCTAAATAATATCTCCTAGATTCTCTTTAGCCTCTACTTGCTCCTATTAATAAGATCACTCTTATTGAGCGCCCCTCAACTTCCTTGTATGTGACCAAGCTGTTATGGCTTACCCATACGACACACACCACCCGATAAAAAATGATAGGGATTTCAACTCGTGCATGGATTTATATTAAGAGTCCACAGTTAATCATCATGCTTTGTTTTGTGTGTTTTATCATTCTCTACGACCCTTTAGTTCCACGTGAGAGTCAGCCGACAAATTATTATACCGGTCATTGCACACACTCAATGTGAATATCAGTAGCGCTGCACAAGATAATCAATAATCTCGATTTCAAAATTTATTCAACATTTATTCATCTATTGCAATTCAGTAATATTTATTTATTCACATATACGGAATAAGAAAAACTTAATTTATGTTCATTTCCACATAACATAAGCATTTATCATGTTTTATTCCCCATTCCACAATTTATTCAGCATTCTAGCATGTTTATTAATTGCTAATTAGTCAACAATCTTTATTCTATGAAATTAAAAAACAGAAAAGCATTCATTCTTGTTAATTTAGTCAAGTCACTTTCAAATAAGTTCCCTCAAAAGTTCACCAATCAAACTCAGTCAGAGGTGGGCATTACATACACCCCTCTTATAAAAAATTCGTCTCAGAGTTAATTTTCTCATACATTCAATGCTAGTTTCACTTTTCATATTCAATTATTCATGTCATGGTCTTCTATTTTCATCAAATAACCATGGCCATAAGCACTAGAAGTTCTACCATCATTGGTTTTTTATTTCATCCAACAAGGCTCCAACAAATTTTCAATAATTCAATAGTAATTTCACGTAATGTAAATCCAGTAATACTTTTCAATAATTGTCAATACTGACTTGGATTTCCAACACCTCCTAATTGTCTACAATGATCTATGATATCCAATTAAACTACAATCTAGATCACATCAATAGCCAAACGATAGGTAATCAATCAACTTTTAGCACAACAAAAACCCAAGTAAAGATTCAAATCTATTAAGCTATCATCTCCTCAAAGTGAGAAGATAAACACCATACAATCTTTGGTAAGATACAAACCGCAAAGTTACAATCACGAATTACCAAATCAAGGGAGAATATCATATAATCAAAATCAATGAATAAGTCACTCAACATTCCCATATGACTACTTCTAAACCCCTAAATTTTAATAAAGATGGTTCTCAACTTAGCGACTTAGTCAAATGTATTAAATTTTAACTCATAGTCCTTTCGTCAGTGCTGTCATGTCTAGGTCAAGGAGCTCATCATTCCCATCATCATATGACCCCTTTGATAGACTTTCCAAGTCACATCCTAGTCTCATTGAGTCTTGTCGTAAGGACTAGTTATTCTTTCATTTAGGCTTCACCTTGTCAAGTGGTTAGCATCAATATTGTGTTCTAGTTGCACTGATAATCTCTATACTTCATTTTACAAATGTTGTCTCCATTTGCTCCTTCGATAGGTTTGTCAATGACATTTTTCCCATTACCCTGTCATGGTTAGTCAAGTTTGTAGTTTTTCATTTTTGTTAATGGCGTGGTCATTTTTCATAATCAATGTCATTGTGTTTATCTCCTCCTGTTGGTTTCATCAATATCTCATTTTCCAAATTCTAAGTCTATTTCTTTCTCTTGATAGTCTGTTGAATTCTCGGAGAAAGAAAAAAAACAAACAAACTTTTAGTGTCTTGTCACCTAAAATGTATCAAAATTACATCCTTGTAATATGTCTTGCAACACTCTATATATTTTGATTATTTTCCCCAAGTCACATCTTTCACCTAAATGTTTTGTCCAAATAGACCATTGTGCTTCACTTCTCTAGTATTTAGATAATAGGGAAATTAATACTCATCATCATTGGACATTGGAAATCATGCCATCAAGTTTTTGATGTCAAAATCCCAAGTTGTCTTAGTCATTTCAAGATTCTCATAAGTCAGTGTTTATAATTAATCGATAATTAATGATAGTGGCTAATCCCAAACTCATTTAAATTTTAATTGGGGCTGATGCACGATCATGGACTCTTTTAAAGACACTTTAGATGCCACATAATATTGGAAAAACCTGGAACCTCTGACTTTAGGTGAGAATTAGGGGTACTTCTATAACGTATTTGAAGATGAAGTAAAAAGACAAAAGATAGGTAATTGAATCACCTTTCAGAATATATAAAAATTTATGCATAAAAAAGTGTGTAAATGATTATAAAATTAGTTTTCGTGAAATTGGGTTTCCAAAATTTCAGCACATCATAACATATATGTTTGTGCGGGTGCAGCAATATATGAGGTAAATGATGTCAATTTTGGATAAACTCTTGCAGACATGTAAAGGACATATGGGCCTAGTGAAACACTATTTATTCATATTTTTTCATGAATTATTATTTTATTATTATTAATTGTTGAAGTCAGAAAAACTCGAAATGAAAACGTTATGTGCAAGTGCAACACTTTAGAGGCAAAAATTAATGAAATCTTTGATTTCTATATATAATATTGTAGAGCTTTCTCTCTTCTAGTGCACCATATAGTTTTCTTGGCAAATGGTGAAGGCAATCAAAAGTTATATAAAAAACAATGGATGTATCTATTTTCGAAAACTAACGTGTATCATTTAGAAAAATAATAATAAATAATTAAAACATACATTTGAAGGAAAAAATTACATATTGAGAATCGTAAGATCGTACTCTACAATATTCTAAATTTTAATTAAAAAATATTGTGTTTGTCAAAGAAAAACACGCCATCGAAACTGAGCATATTGATAGAATTGTAAAAGACAGGCAATAGTCCTGGTTTATTTGTCCTAGACAATAGGTTCGGTAGTCCGAAGCTAATTCTGAACATAATGCTAATCCTTATTCCCACTGAGTTTTTAAATTTTAAAAACACCCATATGCGTTATAGCTTTTTGATATCGCATATGCAATATAGCGCATATGCAATTCATATCGCACATGCGTTGTAACGCATATGCATTTTGTCTTAACTAGCTTGGTACGAGAGTTAAAAAGAGTAAATACAAAGTGGATAGTATTTGGGAGAAACCCCATCTAAAATGAAAATATCATGGTAATTATTGGCCCCTCCATAGCGGTTTAGTGTGGCAAAAGGACGATGCTTGTCCTAAAATTTGTGAATGGTTGTGGATAATGAGGTCATATTATTGGAGGTTCAAGGTGCTTGTCCATGGCGCTTGTTCATGACCCTTAAGACATAGAATATGATTTTTAGACTTAATGATTGAGTTTTATTGCCTAACCTTTCTCTGAGGCTCAAAACTCATATCTAGCTCTAAATTATTCCTAACGGTACCAACACATCCACTATTGCGAGATCATTTATGTTGTTTTGAAGCATTATTTTTTTTCCGTGGACACACAAAAGAATATTTTAGGGCCTAAGGCCAAGGTGTCATCTCTCGACTATGTTGAGGCTCCACGATGTATACATTGTGCTCGAGAACAGCTAAGGGTTTCTCCCACAATTATTTCTGGGATATGCTCATGAGATCATAAATGGTGGATCAAATTTCATTCCTAAAAATATATTCTAAGAAGTTTTCTTTATGGTACAAGGGCTAGGTTTCATAGCTTAACAATGTCCAAGACCCATAGATTGATATCTACTATCCAAAACCTTCTAACGACATCCATGTCACCACTCGAAGGAAAGGGTAACTTCAAGAGGTCATGGCTGGTCATTTGAGTTGTTTTTCATGTTCACGGATTCCTAGAAGTTTTTTTTAGAGTACAATCCCAATGTTTACTCCTCCAACAATGTCGAAGGCCACACGACCCATACCTAGTGCTTGTAAGTCATGTGAGGTGATTTGAGGTATCATTTTAGGCCTTGGATAGATATAATATTCCTTTATGGACTAAGGCTTGAATTTACTTCGTCAACCATGTGTAAGGCCTTGAGAACCATGTATACTATTTAAAACCTCTCGATGGCATGATTATCCCCAGTTTTTGGGTAGGGATACCATCAATAGGTCCTCCGTGGTAGTTTGAAGACCTTCAATGACTAAGGGATTCATTTAGGGCCAAAGGCTTGGGTTTCCTCCCATTTCCATGCATATGGCCCTGAGACCAATAACTACTGTAAACAAAATCACCAATCAATCACATATCCCTAATATAAGGCCAAATACCCCCTAGAGAGGTCATGTGTGGTGGCTTGATACATTATTCTTTCCTTTGGATCCTTGGAAGCTTCCTTTAGTGTCTATGACCTGGGTTTCGCCATCGCTCAACCATGTCAAAGGTCTCTCAACCCATCATTAGTGATTAAAACAACCTAATGGTGTCAATGCCCACACACAAAGCTAAGAATGGCCTCAATAGGTAACATATGGTGGTTTAAGGTGTTATTGGTGGTCCTAGATGCCTAGAAGCTTCATTTAGGGCCTAAAGTATAGGTTTCATCCCTTGACAATGTCTAATACCCCATGGCCCTCCCTCCCACTTATATTTATTCCCTTCCCACCAATACCTTCCCTTTATATTTGTCCTCCCTCCATCCCCCCCTCATATCTCTCCCATACGTCCCATCCCTCCCTTCATCCCCCCATATATGTCCCCTACCCATCCCTCCCTCCCATTATTCCCTCTACAGCTTCCTCTCCCTCCTTTGACTCCCCCCCGCCTCTTAACCAATGTAATGTTGGGCCATGAGCCACCCCATAGTTCATTTAGATGGAATATTGGGAGTCTAAACGGTATTATAATGGGATAAGGGTGCCATTATAGGTTTTTGGATGGGAGGAATGGGTCTCTGGACATTGACTATAGTCATGGAAGAGTAGACAATAAGTCCCTAAATCAACACACATGCCTTATATATGGAATATTTGGCCTTTAGTGGGATATGGGTGTCATTATCAGGTTTTATGCACTAAGGATGGGTCTCAGGGTCTTAACCATGGTAATGGGACAATAATGTAACATAAACAAGTCTTAAACCACTACACATTCCCTTTAAAGGGGATATTTAGCCTTAGTATGGGATATATGTGCCATTAGTCTATTTTATGCATTGAAGATTGTTCAGGAGGCGTTGACCATGGTCATATAGGAAACATTATGAATATTTCCAGACAAGAGATTGTTCTATAGACACTATCATGGTCCAAGGACAGGTATGGAGGTATTAACAATTGGTATGGGGTCCATTCTAAGGTTATAGATGTTTAACATATTTAAGTCCATAGACGTTTTTTTTAAGATTTGGAGTGGACTACCACCTATGTTTATTCATCTATGCACTAGGACTATAGAGATTGATTCTATGGCAGTCGTTCAAAATTAGAAATAAACAACATATAAGTGGTAGCCCGTGGATGGGTAACTAGTATCCAAGCATGGATAAGTCAAGTTTAATATTTTATATGCACTAAATTGCATATGCGATTTGGCGATCACGTAATACAAACTTATTGTTAAGTAAAAAGCAGTGTATCCATATCGCATATGTGATAAAGCGCATATGCGATAAAACAGACATGTGTTATATCGCATATGCGATATGTGTTATATAAAAAATGTTGGGTTGCATGTTGTGGGCCAGGTTTATTGTAGCAAAAGACATAATTTTTCTAAACCCGCACACAAAGAACTATTCAACCTGCAATTTAATCATTACTTACACAAATCCATAGGTTTTGTACAAGTTTGGGTGGATTTCAATGGGGTATGTACGTAATAGAGGCCGAAAGTCAGCGAGGAAGGTGCTTACACCAGAAGAAGCTGAAAATGAAAAGAAAAAAAAGAGGGAAGATTCAAGAAATCATCGGCATTCATTGGATGAGCAAATAGTTCTCATTCCTGCTCAACGGATACCTAACGTAGAGGCTGAGGAAGATAATGCAACATTAAAGGAAGCTGGTTATAGGGGAGATGATATTATTGATCCATTATTAAACGGACAATATTGTGAAGAGTTCAATAATTATGTTACCCCCGATGCAAATGTGACTTAGCAACAACCATGCCAGGTGGTTCAATCTCCTAATCCAAGTTGTCATCCTGTAGTGGATGTAAATGTCACTCCAACATTTCAAACGGTAAGAAATATCGCATCAAAATGAAAGAGAACTCCTAAACACATACAAGTGGACGAGAACGAATTGACTTTCATGGAAGGTAAGATGGCTAAACGCATTATCCTTCCTCATTGTTCTCAAATAATGAAACAATATTTTGATAAAAAAAATCCAAAGCAGGTAAATGCCAATGGTTTTTAGCTTTGCTTAAATCTAGAAATATGGCAACTGTTAGAAGAAATTTAGGCATAATAAAATTGAAGAATATCGAATCAAGTAATCACATTGTTAAATCTCTTGCTGGTGCATTCACATCGATTGTAATAAAACTCATTCACAGGACCGTAATGTGGCTCGATGTGCATTGGCTGAATCAATTGTATGTAGATCCACAAGACAACATTGTTTACTTAAATGCACATCACAAATTCTGCCTTTACATCCAAAGACACTTAAAAATATTCAGTAAGAAGAGACAGCCTTGTTGTAGAGGGACAAATGGAAACATTATGGGCATTTAGCGGTAGGTTTCCCTGCAAAGACATGAAGTTAGTCAAAGCAGTGAAGGGATTAGTGCACACATTTTGGCACAATAACGCTAGGACTTCTTCTAACAAAAAGGATGTGTTAAAACACTATAGGGGTTCTATGAGCAATGAACCTCATGTTAAACATTATCTTGACATGACACAAACTCAATTATTCGAGATGTTTAAAGTCGACCATGCAGAGCTAAGGCTCGAGCAAAGATCTTTTGAAAAATGCAATCCTTGGTATGTTAGAATCAATACCATCTGGAACACGTGTTGTTGTAGATACCACATAGATTTTGATCTATATTATCATACATTTGCACATATACGTCATTTTTTGCATCTTAACCACATGCAGGAATGCTCAAGTACAGTACTGCCAATGTCATCCAGAGATTTCATCCATAGCATGATGTGTCTGAGGCAAGATGGGCAGACACATTACGTAAAACAATGTGTAGAGGGTTCTTGCAACATTTGTGGAGGGCTATCATTATGATCTGATTGCATCAATGAGAGTGAAGATCAAGCATTCGGGAATGTAATTGTCAAGAAGCAGAACTATCAGTACGAGACATATCAGCTACATATTAGCTATAGGTGAACCACACATATCATGTTCCAAAATCAATTCAACCATATATGTATGAATTTGAACCTTGCTTTATATTATATAAATGTATACAAATAATGTTACAAGAATTAGCATGCCACATGGCCATAATACAAAAAAGTCTATCAAATTGTACATATGTGTGTATACAAACAAAAAGTTACATGTATGTAT
This sequence comes from Pseudotsuga menziesii, assembly GCA_001517045.1. NCBI lineage: Eukaryota > Viridiplantae > Streptophyta > Pinopsida > Pinales > Pinaceae > Pseudotsuga > Pseudotsuga menziesii. The sequence continues at coordinate 342,025 of LPNX010371346.1, read as the reverse complement.
CCCTCCTATACATTTATTCTATATATCCCCCCTTTCACTGCCACTTCCAATGTCTTTTGAGAAGTCTAGCTTTCTTTTTTGGCTGCTCAATGGTGATCCCCAATGTAGAACAAGAGGGACATGTCGCATTAGCGGAGACTACAGAAAAACCAAAATTTGTAAGTTAGTTTACCAACCTATAAAAATTCTATGGACAATTGTTCAAATTCCAAACCAATATAACATTTTTACTTACTATACGTGAGTAAGTTATGGTGGGTTGTGGTGCGTCACTAGCAGCGACCCCGATTGGGTGCTCTTCAAGCACCACTTGCTCATTATCAAGCTGCATAAAATATATATATATATATATATATATATATATATGTCAATGTCAAAAAATTAATGGGTGCACGAAAAACATACTTGCATGGATGAAAAATGATATTTTCAAAGAAAGCGAAACATACATATACCTGGGGGGGAGAGAGGCGGGTCACCCAAAACCTGGATTTGGTGCTATTCAAGCACCATTGCCTCAATAGATGCCTGCATAAAGTAACATATGTCAATGTCAGTAAATACAAATAAATGAGACATATACTACATGGACGAAGAATAATGTTTTCAAAGAAAACGAAACATACATGTACCTAGGGGGGGGAGAGGTGGGTCACCCAAAACCTGGATTTGGTGCTCTTCAAGCACCATTGCCTCAATAGATGCCTACATAAAGTAACATATGTCAATGTCATCAAATACAAATAAAATGAGACACATACTACATGGACAAAAATTATGTTTTCAAAGAAAGTGAAACATACATGTACCTACGGAGGGAGAGAGGTGGGTCACCCAAAACCTGGATTTGGTGTTGAGTCAAGCACCATTGCCTCAATAGATTCTTGCATAAAGTAACATATGTCAATGTCATCAAATACAAATAAAATGAGACATATACTACATGGACGAAAAATTATGTTTTTAAAGAAAGCGAAACATACATGTACTGGGGGGGGGGAGAGGTGGGTCACCCAAAACCTGGATTTGGTGCTCTTCAAGCACCATTTCCTCAATAGATGCCTGCATAAAGTAACATATTTCAATGTTAGATAATACAAATAAAACAAGACATATACAAGATGGACGAAAAATGAGTTTTTCAAAGAAAGCGAAACATACATGTACATGGGGGGAGGGGGGGGTCCCCAATCACAAAGGTAATTCCGCTGGCATAGATATCATGCTACGTAAAAAAACATAAACATACAATTAGAAAATTTCTAATAATTAAAAGCATTAATAGTTGAATTATTAAAAGCAATGATTAAAATAGTACTTGTTTTTGGGAATCTTCCTGTACATGCGAGGGACTTGGCTGGGATTCCACAAACTCATCGTTCCCACCCTGCATAAAACATATTGTATCCAGATTAGGACGTATTGAATGTTGCAATCTCTACTATAAATATGTAAATAACGATGACAAATTAAAAAGTAAAGTTCTTACAGCTAATGGTGAAGCACCAAAACCATATGCAACATTGACCGCTGCATCAATGTTATCAACATCAATGGTCGGACTATGTGAATCTGGGGTGTGATGGGACACCATCTGTATATGTGTTCACATAATTTGTTAGATAATTAAATATAAATAAATTACGAAACAATTTAAAATTGTGATATAAAACAAAATATAATATGAAAAGAATGAGTTTTACTTACATATCGAAGTAATCCATCATCCCGGAACTCTGAAGCAGGGCCATAGCATATGTCGTCACACAATGTGCAAGGGTGTGGAATAACACGACGCTCTGAACCCTCAGTGTCTCCCGTGCGATCTGCACCTCTAGTACGGTTTGGAGACGTAGTATGTGGATCCTTAGTGTGGGATGGGCCAGCCTCAGAAGCGCCAACCCCTTGGCCTACATTGCCTTGGACAACAATCCCAAGTTGAAGCAATGTATCTGCCAAGTTGAATAAGGCCTCTTGTGTATCATCAATCACAGGACCCGTGGGAGGATATACCCGAGGGGGTTTTGGTGTGTGTGGAGGGCGTGGCACTCAGTTAGGATCGGTCATAGCCCCTTCCCTATCTTGGGGCATCCCATGACCCACACCGTGGAACTCTAAAATATTAAAATAGTTAACATGTTTCCCTAATATAAATTATGCATACAACTTCCTTAGGAAATAGAAAGGGATGTCTCTATTCCCATGAGGGTCTTCATCAAATACCATGTACCAGCAATCCATCCAATGTGCTTTCACATTTGGTTCCACGCACCAGTCTATGGAAATGTGTGCTCGACTGGTTGGTGGAACCAGTCCGGTGCTAGGGCCCCAGAATAATGAAAACAATTGGTCTTTGGTTATCTTTAGTTTTTTTATGTCTTTATAGCTCAAACCATCGGAATAGTATTTCCTCATGGATTCTCTGTACGAGCTAATGTTGTACAAATCTCCTTGGGCATTGGGAATTGTGTTTGTTATGGTGTCCAATGCCTTGACTAATGCTTGTCTCAAATGGTCCCCCCCTCTAAATGATGAGCTAAGGCGCCTCAATGCACCCAAACGAGCCAGAATCTGTGAATTTTGGTCTTGTTCCCCCTCTGTGTTTGGGTTTGGTTCTTGGTTATTAGTGGGTTCATTTTGCACAGTATCTTCAACATTTCTGTTATCTGTTAAGATTAAAATAACAAATTACAAATTGTTTTAATATATCATTCTTTGATTTAATTCAAATTTTTTTATTAAATTTGTTTTAACAAATATAAAAACTATGAAATTAACAAAAACAAACAAATATTGAAAACAATTATGGATGGTATGAGTACTTACCTTCCGTTGGAGCCAAGTCCTAAATTGGCAAAGAGCAAACTACCCTCCAAATGCACCTCCAAAGCCTCTAACGCAAAATGTTGGTGCGATTTTTCGTTGTCCTGATATCGCCTTCACTGTGCAAATAAGAAAGTGAGGCTTGTAGCCTCTGTTTTTTTTTTTGGTTTTACAAATCGCACTTGTGATTTGTAACTCTTCAAAAACGCATATGCGATACATCACACATGCGATATTGATTAACTAACCAAGCAGCCTCGTCTTTCGGCTCGGGTTTTCCAAACGTAGCATCCATAACGCATATGCGTTATATATTTACATTTTGGAAGTGTGTTTCTGATTTCTAAAGTGGCACTAAAAAGTGGAACCAACTTCGTGCAAGCACCCTTTTCTATTTGCATATGTGTACAATGTATAGATCAAACAATTATTTGTTTATCTGATCCCCATGCGTTTATCTAATTTCGATGGTTCCTTACAAGATAATTGTGGTATTGGACTAGTTCAACCTAAACTATAATTCCACCATAACTTAGCTATAATTCAAAACATCAATAACTTAGCTAAAGTGAAGTAGCATAGCAATCTTTCAACTTTTCAATGGTTCTTTCAAAAGTAAGGCATCTTGTTTATATATATATATATATATATATATATAGCTAAAATACATTAAACTTATACTTCTATTATGATGACAATATATTTACAATACTATTCCAATATCCATGATTTTTTACTTATCTTATAATAGATGTGAGGTTTCATAACTCTACTTCACCATGGTCTATAATTTTAAGAATGACAATTCCCATTATAGATTAATCATGCAAATACCCATAATACTAATTACTTCATAACACTTCTTTTATAAACATAATAATTATAATATAATGTCAATAAATTCCCAATCCAAATATACGAAGATTTATCATATAATAAAATTATAAAATAATATAATTTCTAAATTGTATTTACCAACAAACTTGCAAATATCAATTCTAAATATCATTCACAACCAAATTTATGAATTTTTGAAAAAATTATGCTTCAATTTCATTTAAAGCACGGGAAACTTTGAATTTTATTAAATATAAGTAATGAAAACTTTTAAATTCATTCTAAAAGTAATTAAAAAATAATATTCCAAAATATGTATATTATATAATATACATTCGTGATACATTCTTAAAAAAATACAATTATCTAATATATATACACAAATACATATAAAATGGAACTTCTCTTTTCTATATAATAATAAAAAACCATATTAAATATATATATGAATTGCAATTCCTAAATATACAACTTTCCATTTCCTTATAATAAGTAACTTCAAACTTTCAAATTTATTTAAAATCTAAAAATCAGTCAACTCCATAGAAATCCATAACTGAATACCTATCATTTTATTTACCGCATACCTTTAATCAAATCTCAAAATCCATTTAAACTCTACTCTTAAATTTCACTAGATAATACTCTAAATGTAATTTTCACACTATATAAAATACATAGCATTCCGCCCTAAAATATACAATATCCATTTCTTTCCATATATATTTATCTATGAAATGCAGATCCTTTATCATCTAAATGTAATTTTCACATTGTATAAAATACATAAGGTGCATTCTGCCCTAGAATATATAATATGCATTTCTTTCCACATATATTTACGATCTATGAAATGCATATCCTTCCACATGCATAACTGTCTAAATATAAACTTTTCGAAATATATATATATAGAACATATGAAAAAGCATTTCTTCCAGTAAATAACTTCTGGATTTACCAACAAAGACTCCTCATAACCACTGAGGTAAACGATACTCGCTGCAACAAGTGATTTTTTTTAATGGTAAGCCAAAGATCAAGGATATTAATAAATGAAAGTTTGTCCAACAATAATAAAATGTAACACACACAGTGCAGGAAGTTAGAATAGACAACGATAGTACAAAGAATTACAGTGATTGAAAATAAATTCCGAATTGTACAACCTAAGCAAGATCCACAGATCTCTCACAAAAAAAATTAAAAAACAACCACCATTTCCTTCTTGAGTACAGTGGATCTCCCCAACAGATTGCAACAACCAAATCAGGCGTTTACTTCTCATAGGTATTATGATATTATTCAGTGTACAAATATGGTTTTTAAAGTGATGTACAAGTCAATGAGGCCAATCTTGCTCGTGAGGCTTAGCGATATAAACAAAAAAAATATTGGACATAGTTACCTTAACATTCGACTTAACATTCTATTTGCTTGCTGGTTAACAATATTTGACTAGCTTAAGAGCATCTGAGTGGGCCTAATGGTTAAGAACATGTGTTATCTCCCTGGAGGTCACAAGTTCAAAACCAGCGGTGGGTAGGGTTGCTCGTTTGCTTTGTTGTGACAAGGCTTGAAGGGTAGGCGACCCCACCGGGACGTCTCGGCCCTTGCTAAGTCACAAGTTATTGGTATATCTGGCTTGCATGGTGTTGGATATACTCTTGGGAGGTTGTTGTTCCCATGGTTAAAAAATATATATATATTTGATTAACTTAATTATGCATAAAAGATAACATTTCACCCACGCTATAGGACTCCGTTAAGAGTTCCAAAAAGATTTTAAAGGTACTTCTGCGTAACTATTTTAACAGTTCGTTTTTTTTGTTTTGTTTTGCAGAACAATTCGTAATAAGTAAATGTTCAATCTAACTTTTCTATTTGGTTGTAGGTCCAAAGTAATTATAAAATATTCCATTTGATCCCTTTCGAACTGATTTCCACAAACCTTTATGCTAACAAATATGAGAATAGTTCCTATTCCGTTAAAATATCTTACAACTATAAATATGAGAGACAATTCTTCTTCAATTTAAGCGCATACAATCAGAGATAACACAAGCAAGTCTCTCTATCTGAATAATTATTATAATCTGAATATTTCCTCGGTGCATTATTTTTCATAAATCAATTTCAATTTGCGGAAATTTATGAGTCTGGTCTCGTCAAGGCTCGACTTGCTTTGGTACAATATGTAAGGACACTAAAAATTAAATCTCAAGTCTATCATTCAACTCCATATAGATGCATTTCTGAGATAATCGTCTAAACAAAAAATTTGCAAAGGATTTTAGCAATTTACAGGTCTACTTATAATTGATTCATGTATTCTTTACAATGGAAATGAAATAACGTTTTAATGCTATGAAAATAAGTAAACAAGATTGAAACACAAAAATATGGTTTCGACAATGGCCCACGGTTTGAAGATCTTGTTGAATGTGTCACCGCTCCAATCTTCACTTTTACTTCGTCGAAATGTCAACCAACTCCTCGGTTGACCACCTTACCACACTAGGAGTACTATGCTTCCTTATAGTCCCCCAAGTCGTACGAGGTTGTAGAGAATAACAAACAAGCCAGGGATTCCAAAAAAAGACCTCTCAATCACCAAGTTGATCCCAATGTCAAACTCACAATATTCACACGTGTTCACAATTGGCCACTACAAGTACCATCCAACATTAGGGAGAAAAAGATCCATTTCCCCTTTATGCCATATTCCTCAAATAGGAAATTTCCTCCTCACATTTTACATTCTCATGCAAAATTAAGCCTTTATTAAATTTTCTAATTTTAATTATTCACTCTCCATGTGTCACCTTCTCATGAAGGTGCACATGAGTTTCACTTTTTACTTTTACATGTCCCATTTTCCCCCTTTTTCATTCCCCTAGTTGTGGGTGCGTGTGCATTCCAACTCAAGTCCTCCAAATAATATCTCCTAGATTCTCTTTAGCCTTGCTCCTATTTATTTATTCATTACATGCACACAACCATACTCTTATTTGCATGGAAATAATTTAATTACCTTTTCTTTCTTTCTCTCTTTTTGCATTTTTTAAACTAAATGCAAATCCTATATGCTAATTCCAATGCATATATGTTTTAGTTCTCTTGTCTGTCAAGGTGTCGCTTCTATGGGTCTTTCAGACAACATTTAATTCCATTTCCTTTTGTGGAGAGTGTGTTGTAGAGATTTATGAATCGTTACATGAAATCTTCCTCCTCCTACAGCATATGTAAGAATAATGGCGGTTGAGGAATAAGATCGTTTATTGCTCGCCCCTTAACTTCCTCGTATGTGACCAAGTCATTATGGCCTACCCACATGGCACACGCCACCCAAGAAAAGTTGATAGGGCTTTCAACTCATGTGTGGATTGCTATTAAGAGTCAACAATCAGTCATCCTTCTCTTATGTGTGTTTTCTTGTTCTCTATGACCTCTTTATTTCCACATGAGAGTAAGTTGGCAAATTGTTATCCCTTTCACTACACACACCCAATGCGCACATTAGTAGTGTTGCATAATATAATCAATAATCGTGCTTTATTCAATTTAAAAAATTATTAATCTATTGCAATTCAGTAAGCGATATTTATTCACGTCTATAGAATTAAAAAACATCATTTATTTTCATCTATGCATAACATAAGCATGTATCCTTCTTTATTCCCCATTCCACAATTTATTCAACATTCTAACATATTTTTATTAATTACTAATCAATGAGCAATCTTTATTCTATGAATAAAAACAAAAAAAAACATGTATACTTATTTATTTAACTAGGTCACTTTCAAATAAGTGCCCTCAAAAGTTCACCAAACAAACTTGGTCAAAGGTGGGCATTACAAATAAATCTAGACCAAATAGGCTTACAAAGTTTTCCAAAATTCCTTAGAAGAAAGTAGGGATGCTATAGGTGCTTTAGATGTTTAATTTTTTAGAAAAACGGACAAAACTCCCGTTTACCTGGCGAGAAACATAAAAAAAAAACAGCAAGCAAAATTTGAACACTGTCAGTAAACGCTTACAAATTATGCAAAATCAACAAAGTAAAAAAATGGAAAAAAAAAACTAAGAAAGCTTAAAACAAGCTTTGTTAGGGTCCTTGGTTGTCCCTTTGGGGCAACCAATGAACATGCACTAAACTTGCCAAATCTTACTTTAAAACACCGAAAGAATCCTTTTGCTCTAACTTTTAGATCAACTTTTAAATAACTTTGCAAAAGGAAACATTAGATGTTGTTAGACCTAGATGTAAACTTATCAAAACTTTAAAAGTACTTGAGATCTATGCATAAAGAGACTAGATATCAGATCTGATATAAAATGTTACTTTGAAAAGAAAGCAGATCAAAGCAAGAAGTAATCGATAACGAAAGAAAATCTCGTATTTTAGAGGAGAAAGGAAGAAGCAGCGAAACTCTTGAATAAGGGCTATGGAGTCTCCGAAGTGGGCTTATGAGGAACTATGTTTCTCTTGAAGCCTTGAAGAGAATATGGATTCAAACAATCTCTAGATACTTCTCCGAGTGTAACAACCTGCACCTAATACAAATATTGCACAAGATGGATTAGAGAATAATGGTGCTAACTACAAAAGAAACCTGGAACACATGCATTTAAACAAAACCCACGTGTACTTATTGGAGATATAATGTAACTAAACGGGAAGGAATAATCAAGCAATATATTCTTTACCCTACTAATATTTAGCTCCCCTTGTAAGGAAAAAATCTAACCAAGCAATGATATAAGAATTTAAAGAAAAGACACAGGTTACCTGACAAGATCAACAATGGACATTCACACACATAACAAGACATAGTGATGTAGCCTCGAAAGCTTCTTTATTCATCCAATGATACAACAAAATTATACAAAGTTTTGGTAGAGCTTAAATCCTTCTCTCTCAAAAGAGGAGAATGATCTTGCTCTTATAGCAAAAGAGAGACCCAAGGGGGCGCATGAGCTAGAGAGGGTGAATTGCCACTTGGTGGAGTGAAGGGAGAGTTCCTTGATAAGATTGAGGGGTTGAGGGTGATTCATATCCTTTGGATTGGCACCACCTCTCATGTCCTATGCCCTCGTTTCTTAGGATTACCTCCCATCCATTCACAAGTCACCATAATGGAGAATGCACCCTCTTTTAAAGAGACGCAACCCCCCTCTCATGGAGTTAACTCACTTTAATTGGATTTGATCCCAATATATCTCTCATTCACTTGATTTGATTGCTAGTTAACTCTGCCACCACTAAGATCCTATCTCCGACATGTTCCCTCAAATTTTGGGATGTCGATTCTCACTTTATTTTGTCTTTTTGACCATTTATTTGGTGTTTTTTGCCTTTTTCAAGATACAATCAATTTTAGTGATATATAATCACTATTTTTCTCTAAAAAGTGGGTTTAGGGGTTAATTTGGTGCTATGGGTTAGAAAACGAGCAACCCCATGACAAAATACATTTCCTAATACCACTTGTATGACTTTTTTAATTTTTACATTAAAAACATTAAAAAATTTGCTTGTTTTACAAGAAAAAAATTATTTGTAGAAAATTGAAAAAAAAAGAACTGGGGGGTGGACTTAGTACATGTTCATATGACTCAAAATTGATGACTAGGAAGGTAACATTCATTGAAACTTAGACTTTAATAACCTCCTAAGGCCTAACCACCAAGACAATTACTCCAGCTTTGGAGGGTTGAGCGAAAAAATCGGAAATTACAAGTCATTGAAGAGAAACATATAATTAACAAGGAAAAACATTCTAGAGTAATATATTGATGACCAAGTATTAGGAAATCCAAACCTATTACACTAAGTCGTCATGCTACATCAACTTATTACTATTCCCCGTGAAGTATGAACATACAGAAAGAAAAAAAAACCATAAATGACCCGCATGAACTTTTCAACTCTGATGATGAACAAAATACTTGTTCAATCTTTGGCAACACAACTACAAGTCCAATTAAGTGCAACTTAGGTGACACCAACTTGACCATCTAGGGGCATCTGCTCAATTTGGTCTTTAGGAAAGGAGAGAACGTGAGAACCACAAAATCACTTGCTTCTATAATCTGTAAAAACATCTAAACTTGACATACCAAACCTTCAGTAGCACAAGTTTTATAAAAAATCATTGAACCATAAATTTCTTTATTCGAAAGTAAAAAATGAAATTCATTGAAGAAAATGATTATCATTCCTGACTACAAAAAGTAAATGCTCACCTTAAGGAGTTTATTTTCCTACTCAAAGCATGATATAAAGTAAAATTTTAGGTGTAATTAGAAATCCAATGTCACCTAAGGATTTTATCGATTTTATAAATATTCCATTGTCTTTCATTACCAGCCAAACCAAGGAAACATTTATTAAGAAATGCAAACTTGTGTGATAATTGAGGGTCGAAGTGCTGGATGGGAGATGATAATCATGCAAAATATCATCGAATTGCTTCCCAAACTGGAAAGTCCTCTTGCATGTTTCTTCTCTTCAAGATTTGATAGGACTAATGTACACATTTGTATGATGAAGTAGATCCACTACTCCATCATACTCATCAAAATGGATTCTCGAATGATAATTGTGTGTGTAAGCCCTAGGTTTCTCCAAATCATAAGAGAATTTTGTATGCGAATACGAAGGATGAGATTGATCTTCTATTAGTTGCATCAAATATTACTCTTTAGTGCACTTCCTTCCTAGGTATTCATTGTTGAGTGAACATATATGGTCATTATTGATTATATGAAAATTCTGAATGCTCATTTTCCATACCAAGAATTCCAAAAGTATCTAAATGAACAATCCCTTCTCTGGAAATATTGTAGATGGGATTTTCAATAAAACCTCCAAAATACTCTGAATCAACACCCCCTTCTCTGGACATATCATAGATGAGATTTTCCATAAATGTCCCATAGTCATCATCAACATATTTTTAAAACATAGGGGAGTCTTCATCAATTGCATCATGCTCATGGCTATACCTGTCCTCCTCATGTTCACAATAATCATCCTCAAAAGGTTTTGTTTCAAAAATGTTACAAGGGAGTACACTTTCAAAACCTCCATCACCGTGTAGAGAACATGGAGGAGTATCATCATAGACATCCCAAATTTCATCATGGATTCTTTCATGGTATTCTATAATGATTTCTTCTTGAGGTAAACATGGAATACACATGTGATCATCTTCATTGAAATAGTCCTAGGATAACTCTAGATCTTCAATATTAATATTTCCTATGAGGCAGATCTTCAATAATCTCTTCAATCAAGGGACTTTCATGAATTGATTTAATGGTATCGCTTGGTATGTGTTGCTCAAGGATGGAAGAGATGGGATCTTCTAGTCTCATCAAAACTTTAGGTAAATTCACTTAAGCAAAATTATTGTTGCAGGTAGACTAGTGCGAGGTAGGTGAAAAGTGTTGTAAAGTGAAATTTTTTTCAAATCTCTCTTGGTCAATTTTAATTATTAAGATGAGTTGATAAGAGTGGGTTTATTTGGAGATTGTAATTGTGAAAGTGAAATGCTGAAAAATAATCTTCTCTAAGGTTTGTCCCAACTCAAATTTATCCCTCAAAGCGAGTATAGAGCAAGTATACCAACTATCCAACAGAGTGATACATAATTTTCTTGGAGTAGCCCCCTAACTCTATAGTAAGTTCAACATAACCCTTTTCTTATAAGAATAAATATTCATTGGATTCCCCTATTAGACGAGTTACTTAAATCTCTTTCTGATTGTTCCCAATGATTAGACAAAGCCTGCAGTGGACAAGATCATACGGGGAATCTAAGTCAAAGTTTGTTACAAGAACTATGAATCTCTTTTACAATTATAAACCACTTACTACGAATATCTTTTACGATTATAAACCACTTACTACAAATCTCTTTTACGATTGTAAACAACTTACTCAGGAAATCCTTTTCAATAGCAACAAGATCATACTTCGGGAAAATGTAGTATATGGGTTCATTATTTTATTGTGGAAAATGAAATGCATTTTTTTTAAGTATATGGTTGTGTGTGCTAGTTTTTTTAAAAATGAAACCTATATTCTGAGTGAGTTTGTAGCTTGACGTTGAATTGGTGACCACAAACATTAATTTTAAATTTAACATAACTACTAAAGCAACAAAGGGAAAAAACATTAGTAAATGCAAACCACCAAAAAGGTTGCAAAACCACCCAAGGGGGATGGAGTGTGGGCATTGGATAACCCACTTGTTTTCATTTTATTATTTACCAATTACAACATTTATGGAATTCCTTTGGTATTTGATAAATCTAGACCAAATAGGCTTACAAAGTTTTCCAAAATGGCTCAGAAACTAGGGATGCTCCAAGTGCTTCAGATGGTTTAAAAATTCAAAAAAATGGACAACACTTCCACCTACCTAGCGAGAAAAAAAAACAATAAAATTTAGATAGAAGATGTTAAAAAACACTTTGGAAGTGTCTTTGAACACCTTTTGTAAACACCTACAAATTATGCAAAATCAACTAAGCAAAAAAAAACAAAAAAAAAATAACTAAGGAATTCAAGCTAAAAGCAATCTTCCTTGGGGTGTTTGGTTGCCCTTTTGTGGAAGCCAATGAACAAGCACTAAATTTTCCAAATCTTACACTAAAACGTTGAAATAATCCTCTTACTCAAGCTTTTAGGTTTACTTTTAAATAACTTGCAAAAATGAAACATTTTTTTATGCTAAATCTAGATTTAAATTGATCAAAACTTTAAAAGTAATTGAGATTTATCCATGAAGACACTATAAATCAGATAGGATATCAAATGTTACTTTGAAAAGAAAGCAGATCTAAATTAAAACAAAAATTAATTGGTAACCAAAGAAAAGCTTGTATTTTAGAGTAGAAAAGAAGAAACAACAAAACCCCTGAATAAGGACTATGGAGTCTCCAAAGTGGGCCTAGGAGGAACTATGTTTTTCATTAGGCCTTGAAGAGGAGATGTATGCACATAGGCACACAATTGTTCTCCAAGTGGAACAACCTACACCTAAGACAAGTCTTGCACAAGATGGATTAGAGAATAATGGTGTTAACTACAAAAGAAACCTAAAACACATGCATTTATGCAAAAATCACATGTACTTCTAGGAGATCTAATGTAACTAAAAAGTAAGGAATAATTAAGCAAGAAATTGTATACCCTACTAAGATGTATCTCCCCTTGTAAGCCAAAAATATAACCAAGCAATGATAAAATAATTGAAAGAAAAGACATAGGTTACTTGACAAGATCAATAATGGATATTCACACACATAGCAAGACAAACCGATGTAGCCTTGAAAGGTTCTTTATCCATCCAATTATACAAAAAATATTATACAGAGTTTTGGCAGAGCTTGAATCATTCTCTCTCAAAATATGAGAATGGGTTTGTTTTTATAGAAAAAGGGAGACCCCGGGGAGCGCATGAGCTAGAGAGGGAGCAATGACACTTAATGGAGTGAAGGGTGAGTTCCTTAAGAAGATTGAGGGATTGAGGGTGAGTCATCTCCTTGAGATGGGCGCCACCTCTCATGAGGTGCCCCCTCCTTCCTTAGAATTATCTCCCATCCATTCACAAGTCGCCACAATGGAGAATGTGCCCTCTTTTGGAGAGATATGCCCCCCCTCTCATGGAGTTAACTTGCCTTACTTGTATTTGATTCCAATCCATATTTGATTCAATTGGTTTGGTTGCTAGTTAACTCTGCTACCACTAAGATCCTGTCTCCGACATATTCTCTCGAATTGTGGGATGTCGATGTTGACTTTATTATGTCTTTTTGGACATTTATTTAGTCTTTTTTTTCCTTTTTCAAGAGAAAATCAATTTTAGTGATAAATAATAACTAATTTTTTCTCAAAAGTGGGTGCTCTAGGTTAGAAAATGAGCACCCCCATGGAAAATTCCACCTCCTAACACCACTTTTATCACTCTTTTTTGTTTTATATTAAAAACATTAAAAAAAATTGTATGTTTTACGAGAAAATAAAATATTTGCGGAAAATAAAAATAAAAACTAGGGGGGACTTAGTACATGTCCATATGACTCAAAACTTATGACTAGCATTGTAATATACTTTGACACTTATACTTTAATAACCTCCGAAGGCCTAAATACCAAGACAATTACTCCAGCTTTGGAGGTTTGAGTGAAAAACTAAGAAATTATAATTCGCTGAAGAGAAATATATAATTAACAAAGACAAAACACTCTAGAGTATTGTATTGATGACTAAGTCCTAGGAAACCCTAGCTTATTACAATAAACCATCATGCTATTTCAACTTATTACAATTCTTCGTGGGGTATGAACATGCAAAAAAAGGAAAAAAGGGTCATAAATGGCATGCATGGACTTTTGAACTCTGATGATGAACAAAAGACTTGTTCAATCTTTGGCGGCTCAACTACAAGTCCAACTAAGTGCAACTTAGGTGGTAACAAGCCCCACAAAATTCATTGTTGAAATAGGTAGTGATGACAAAGTGTAAGAAATTGTTATGAAGATGAAGCCTATAACACCCCGTTAGTTATGGATAATGTTGTGAAGTCACACAAAGACTTAGGGGAAGGCCAAAAAGAGTTAGGGAACTGTTATAGATGATTTTACCACTCCAGGTGAATCACACTTGTATGGCCTTCCCCTGTCCCTCTGCAGACTCCTTAGACCCCTTGGACCATTTTTTGTCCTTTGATGTTTCCTTGACCATCCCTATAAACATGTGAAAATTAATACACGCGACTTTTAAACCCCTAATCACGTATATACGTGGGTTTGACCTCTAAAACCGCGTACATCGGGATGTGTGCAAAATCCAAATCCTTTTGGAGTTTTCCTTGACATGGATCCGACTCACTTGACTCCTAGCCTTCCATATGCCTTGAGATTGCTCGGATTCGACCTTTCATTACCCCTTTGAAAAGATATATAAGGAACTCTTTGGTACATTGAAGGCATATGAGAGAATTGAGAGCAAAGAAACTATAGTCCATTGTTGCTGGAACTTGTGCTTGAGTCTGCATCCCTTTGTCCCTTGGAGCACTTTGTTGTTCTTCCCAAGCTTTCCTTTTGCTTGTGATCTTGCTATCGAGAGATGGAGGATTGAGGCGGTGGAGGCCCAAGTGGGGGATTCAGTTTCTTCGATTCACAGACGTGCCGACAGAGGTTGTATCCATTGTAATCTCTGATTTTATATTAATACAAATATCTTTTCCTGTCCAATAATGTATGTTTGAATGAATATTTTATCCATGGATGATTTCAAATGCTTATACATTGTTGATTATATATGCTAGAATAGATCTAACACCCACATATATAGTATGCTTGTCTTGTTTACTTATTGTTGAGGAAGTGATTTATCAATTCAAGCTGAAGTTGGAAAGCTCAACGGGGATCTACTTCAACCGTCTGGAATAAGGTACGACGTCTGGTCCTTTAGTGTTAGATATTTGATTTCTATTGCATATTGGAAAGGATTGATTTCTGGAGTCAAGCTGTCTGTTGTGATACCCCAAGCCATAGGAATTTCTCTCCGTAACAGAATTGGCGACTCCGCTGGGGAGTTCCTAGTAGTTGTCCTTTGGGGGTTTTCTATCGGCATTCAATGACTTTGAATTGCTCTTTTTCTCTTGTTTCTGTGTCGGGTCTGGGGGCATGTTTACCTGGTAGTGTCTGATTGGTGTGAAGTTTGTCTCAGCTTGTCTGTTTTCCTTTATTTTTATGCACATTTCTTCCTATACACGAGTTTTTAACTCACAGTTACGTATATACACGGGTTTCACTGCTATTTCCGCGTACACACGCGGGTTTACTGCAAACGGTCATGTATGCCCTTGGTTTTTCCTTCTAGAGGAAGTTGGATGGTTTCTAGGTGAATTTTGATGATTGTTGAGTCTCCTTTGATACTGCTAGAGTCTGTATACACCTCTATTTCTAACCAGAGACAATTTTTTTAGGGTAAAATTTATTTTTTAAGAATGTTCTTGTCATTGCATTTTCAATTTTTTGTTTTGGGATTAGTGCATTAGATTTCTTTTACCTTAGTACATCGTTTGAGTGCTGCTTGAGTGTGCTTGCAGAGTCTGGGGT